>SJYX01003668.1:351447-370017 GCA_006410675.1 Oreotragus oreotragus | reverse complement strand
TGTTTTTGGAATTTAGCTCAAATCTCACTTATCTCCCACAAGTAAGTTTCTCACATTAAATGATCAAAGTGGAGGAAAGGAATCTCACCATACGAATCTAAGGCAAAGCTGAGCATCCCTTTTCCGTAAGACATAAGATGTAGTTGGGTGGGTAATTTTTTTCCCCCAATACTCAGTTAATTCTTATTTACAGTTGTCACAGGTCCTATTCTCCCTAGTTAATTTCTTTTAAAAACTGAACTTGAAAACACTGAAATCTGTGCTTAACTATGGGAGAATTTTAAGTTGCCCATGGACCATTTGGGTGGTTGGTGTTAGCTGCCCAGTCATGTCTGACTCTTTGTGACCCCATGGGCTATAACCCGCCAGGCTCCTCTGTCCATGGGATTTCCCAGGCAGGAATACTGGAGTGGGTTGCCATTTCCTCCCCCAGGGAATCTTCCCTACCCAGGGACTGAACCCAGGTCTCCGTATTGTGGGCAGATTCTTTACCGTCTGAGCCACCAGGGAAACCCATCGGGTGATTAGATACCCTCCAAATAGAAGACATTTAAGAGAAAGCACTATTTAAGAGAAATGGCTCATTTTTAAAACGAACATGGAGGGTTTACTCAAAACCCATAAAAACAGCAGCCTGATTTTTCAGTTTGCAATCCTTAGAGGAAGAATCTGGAGCGACTGGGAACAGATGTACACACTACATCTGAAAAGGGGAAAGGGCCCTAGGGTATTCAAAACAAAACAAAGAACACCTTTAAACAACATACCATATCATCTCAACTGCCTGCTTGGCCTAGATGCCAGTCTAAGAGACAGCCTTGCACCAGGGCAGCCTCTCGGGTTGGACTGACTCACCTATATCCCCAGCACACCAGGTGAGAGCACAGCCAAGAAGAAATGCCCAAAAGTGTTAACATCCTCCTCACGGGCTAAATCCAAATGCAGTGAAACAAGCAACCTCAAGCAGCATACAGGAGTGTTTGTGGGAGGTGGGCAGTGGGCGCTGAAGGAGTTTTCATGACAGCAAGCACCATGTGGGTGACACACAGAGTTTGGCAAGACAGGTGCTTGGACACCCGAGACCAATCAGATGCCTTCCTTGGCATCAAAATCCAGCCTGAAAAACTTCACTATGCAGTCATGGGGTGGTGGCTTGAACCTCATTCTGTTTTATTTTTGTTGTTTTATGTTTTGTTTTGTTTTTTCAAAGTGGTAGTCTTTTTATAAATACAATTAAGAGAAATTCATCAGCAAATAATTGTTCTTCAAATAACTGCCTTCTTTGCCTCCCACTTCCCACTCTCTAGCCTCCATCGCCTTGTTTGCCATAGGGTGTCCTAAACTGACTGGAAAGAAAGAAAATTGACCTAAAAAACACTGGTTCACTGGTTCCTGTAAAATCTAAAGTATCTGTTGTACTAAAGCTATAACACTGAGTCACTAAGAATAATTTCAAATCCCCTCAGAATATAGACAACACTGTGTTCTTTGTCAAGTGTTTCTGATTCAGCTTTGCTCAACATTTTTAATAAAACTGCATCAATATCAAAATTAACAATTATTCAAGATCACACTGGGAGAAACCAACCTTATGTTATTAGATATAATCTTCCCAATGACTTAGATTTACTGTGGCAAGCACATTCTGTATTTACTGTTTTCAAAAAGAAAAAGTGTTTCATCTCCTATTACAAGGTAATTTTTAAAAACATCACAAAAATCACATATGATTATCTAATTGCTCTCTTCCAAAGTATAGACGTAAACTCGCTTTATGCATTCACTATACTCCTGAAAATTTGTATGAAAACTTAAATTTTTAAAAAATGAGTTAAAATTGTAATTTCAGAGGTGCTTTATCATTGTATCCTACTTATGTCCCACTTGGAATAAGAACTAATATTTTACTAAGTTTTTATTTCACCCAACCCACCATATAAATGTTCTGATAAGAAAATATTTTAAAAGAGCCCTAGGGTATAAAAGCCTTTTTTCTTGCTATAAATAATTATCCTATCTCTCTCTCTTTTCTAATAGAGCTCACAATCTTGTACAAGTGGTGTGCTCATCCCGTCTATACAGTTTGACCTTGAACCTGACACGCTGATGCTGACGTGTGTAGCTATTCATCCTGTGGATCAAGCACACCTCACACACACACAGCCTGCAGTGTCCCTGTCTCCCCTGGGTGGCTGATGTGGCAGTTGTGGCTGCCCCAGGGAAGCATGGTGGCTGTGACCCACACCCACAGGAGAAACCCCATTCCTGCAAACACTGGTCCTTTCTCCAGCACACATGCTGAACTCCTTCGGACACAAGAGTTTTAAGAAAGGCAATTCCAGGAGCAGAGTATTTACATCTCCACATTTCTTCTCCATGGAGGTCAAAATACACACACACACACACACACACCCCAAATAATTCACAGGCTCTCTGAATGCAAACCAACAGGGGTGAACCTGCAGGAAGGTGGCAGCAAGGTCTTGGGGGAAGAATGTGGCTCCCACCTCAGCCTGACCACTGGCTCCCTAGGTCACGTTCCCTCTGGCCTTGGACAGAATCATTGCAATGTATGACCATCCATCCTCACAGGCCAGTTAGCTGATGGTCATTGTGGTTTTCAATCCTACAATCAAGTGGTCCAGAAGGCAGCACACAAAAGACTCAAAGGGCAGCTTAAGTGGCACAGAAAAGGTTAGTCCTGTTCTGTGCGTGTCCTACATTTTCTCCCCCTTCTCCCCGACAGCGCTTCCAAGTCAGTTTCCTCCAGTCACTCCAAAATCCCTAAGATATTTTCCAAAGAGTGGGAGGGAGATGGGAAGTAATGGAGTGACCACAATAAGATCCTATGAGGCCAAGCCAGACATAAACCTTGTACTCAGACTCTGCCCCCTGATGACAAGGAGTACTGGCTTTTGCACCCTGACTCCCAGGAGATGGGGAGGTTGGGGAAGGATGGCATCGAGGAGCCACAGGAAGGACCACATAGCAGAAAGCCAAGGAAGCCCGCCCCCTTCTGACGGGGCTCACGGTTCATGCTGGAGTTCACGCTTCAGCCTCTGACCTTCTCTGCAGCCTGACCACAGCTCGGGGCTGGGCGTCACTGAGCCTGGGGTTTCTGGGAGCCCTCTTTGCTCTCACTGTCCTCCGCCAGGTTGCTCTCAGACCCTGTGACCAAAGGCTTGTTGCTTCGAAGCGTGTGGGCATTCAGCATCTCCAGCAGCAGATCGTAGACAGGCACCATATTTTTGCACTTCATGTTGAGCAGGTGTTCCATGCCCTTGTTACTGGAGAGACAAAAAGGTGCTGAGATTCCTTCCTGAAGCAGCCACAGGAAGCCTGACATCTCCCCGACTCTCCCCCATGGGGCTGGTCCTCACCTTCACCCCAGCACGACCCCCAGCCCTCTCCTCTATGGTTCTGCATCTGGCTCTTCCAATGATCTGCAGGTGAGGATGAAGCCAATGTCCTGTGGACGATGGTGTCCCACCCACCCCAACAACTTGACCCATAGTGTGGTGGGGTCTCTGAACACCACA
Organism: Oreotragus oreotragus; assembly: GCA_006410675.1. Classification (NCBI taxonomy): domain Eukaryota; kingdom Metazoa; phylum Chordata; class Mammalia; order Artiodactyla; family Bovidae; genus Oreotragus; species Oreotragus oreotragus. The sequence continues at coordinate 366,478 of SJYX01003668.1, read as the reverse complement.
GGTACATTGTCATGGTCTTTGGAACACTGAACCATTGCTACTGGGAGAAATAAGGGTTAGGTTCTGAGAGATCCTGGTCCCAACATTTTCATCAGCCCATTAATACATAATCTTGTTCCTTCTGAGTTATTGTTTAAAGGGCCTAATTTAACATGAATCATTGATTCATTAACATTTCATTCACAGCCTGTAGCACTAAAATTCATGCCTGAATGAAACTTATCTAACATGCATTTTCTCTGTAAGCACATCACAGTCTTCTTACACTTAGGAACTAGACAGTACTTTAGCACTATTCTTGGGGATCCTTTTTAGACTATGAAATCTCCAACAAAGCACAAAATGCTAAGACAAGGTACTAAATAGACCATATAACACACCCTTGTTTACACTCTGAGAGGAGAAATGAGAAGGCAGAGCAAGCAGCACCTGGTATGACCTCCACTGGAAACGTAAGTGTGGGTAACTCAAATTTTCTGCCAGTCTGCACATGTCCTCGAATGACCTCAAAAGCACCATGAGTATTGATTTGGGGGTTACAAATACATTTTAGCAAGCAGGCAAATTCACAAGTAGAGAATCTGTGGTTAATGAGGATGGACTGTTTCTGCTCTGTAAATGGTTGTGTGCTGAGTAATCATTAAAGAATAAACAGAGCAGAGTTCATTTCCACTTCCTCCCCCTTGTTAAAATCCTTGAGGTGTGCTGTCTTTTCTCACTGCCCCTAGACTTTCCTCCTCCTCAAGGGAGCATTTACCTTCCTTCCTCTTCTCCCCTCCTCCAGCCCTAGCACCCCACCCTCCTCCTGGGTGACGGCCAGCACTGAGCCTCATGGCACTGGCCTGAAGCCACCATCAGACACCATCTCCCTCCTTGAGCACACACAATGTCCATTTCCTGGATACACTCTACCCATGCACTGCCTTCCCAAACCTACTCAGCTCACTAGTTCTCTTAGTATCCTGATATATTGCAAGATGGATAACGTAGACTTGCCACCTTGAAGGGAAAATGATCTCCTGAAAGGAAAGGCAGGCATCATCAGTACACACACTGATGGCTCTTACAGAATGCAGTTGTCATAGCAGCTTTATGGTGTCTTGTTAACAAGCCCAAGGTCGCTCTGCTGGCCACATGATAGACGGCAAGAGACAAGGTGTTGAGGCAGGGAATATCTTACAAGGGTCTGGATGCCAGGTTCTTTTATAGATCAAAGGTCGGGGGAGATGGGGAAACAAAAATAAAAAGGCCACTAATCTGGCAAATATCTCCTAGAATGGCAAACCTTGGGCAGGGGATGTGTTGCAAGGATATATAATATCCTTTTCTATAGCAAGAAAAAGACAACTCTTAGGGAAGCCTTTGTGATCGCCCCAGATCACCAGCCCCAGAGCTGATCTAGAGAAGCTGGGTTTAACCTCTTTAAGAAAACACCTCAGGACTCCAGCCCTGTGTAGTTCAGGAAGATGGGCCAGCTCACTTTAGGGGAGGAACTAACTGCCCCTTTCAGAATCCATAAACAAGCTAAAATGCCCAGCAACTAAAAACCAGATAAGCCAGCACAATGTTGCAGGGAAAAGCCAATTCTGGCTCCATGTTGGAACTGTTCCTTTGACTTGCTTTCTGTTGCTTTTGTTATTATAATCACACGTGATGACCTGCCTCGGAGAATCCTGCCCCTCTGCCTGACTTACTAAAGTGTCTTTGTTCAGGACCCTGTCCACCTGTAGGTGGCAGGAAGGAAGACACTAGCACATCCCCTGCCTGAGGTTTGCATTCTAGGAGATATTTGCAAGATTAATGGCCTTTTTACTTTGTTTCCTCATCTCCCCCCACCTCTGATCTCTAAAAGAACCTGGCATCCAGACCCTCAAAAGATGGTCATTTTGAGACATTAGTCTGCCATCTTCTTGGTCAGCCTAAAGTTGTATTCCCTACCTCAACACCTCATCTCTTGGCCGTCTATCTTGCAGTAAGTAGAGCGAGCTTGGGCAGGGTAACAAGACACTATAAAGCTGCTATAACGACCACATCCTATAAGGGCCATCAGTGTGTATAGTGATGATGCCCGCCTTCCCTTTCAGAAGTTCATTTTCCCTTAAAGGTGGCGATTCTACCTTATCCATCTTGAACTTGCAAAACCCTTTTTCCAAAGCTCTTCACCCTTCTGTGAGCATCTGCACCCTCCCTCCCACCACACACCCAGTGGAGCAGACCCCGCAGGGATTGTACCTGGCATGCCTGACATGAGACAGGAGCATCAGCAGGTTAGCCAGGCGCATGGACTGCTGCTGGGAGGACATGCCGCTCTTGGCAATCACCCAGACCAGAGCGTCCGTCACAGCATTTAGCAGGTGAGTCAGCTTCCGGCCACTCTCAGCCTCCTGGGGTGCTGTAGCTGAAGGGTACATACCTGGACAAAGAATTAAAAAGCCAAGAGTCATTGCCCTGAGAAAACAGAAGTCATGTGCTCAGCCATTAGGCATGTGTGTGCTAAGTTGCTTCAGTCACGTCTGACTCTGTGTGATCCTATCAACTATAGCCTGCCAGGCCTCTCTGCCCATGAGATTCTCCAGGAAAGAATACTTGAGTGGGTTGTCATGCCTTCCTCCAGGAGATCTTCCCTCTACGTTCTCCAGGAGGGAGGCCAAAGTGGTCTCAGTTGTTCTGACATCTGCGTGTCTGGTGAAACCTTAAAAGCATGGCTTCACTTCTGTATGCTGTCTATCCCCCAAGAGCCAGCCCATCACTGAGCTGGAAGGGAAAGCTGGCTGAATGCAGGCAGACTCAGCAGCCTCTCAGAGGGCTGCCAGGCCCATAAGTGTGGCCATGCCACAGTAGGAAATGTATCCAGCTGCCTCAAACCATGACATGGTACCTCTCAGCTGCAGCAACAATACCCATATGGAGATGGCCAGGAAAGTGAGGTTAATCCAACTCTTAGTTCCTAGGAGGGCCACTGATCTAAGGGGAGTTTACAAACTAATCACCACTCCTAGGCAGCCCTTACACGGCAGGATCACTGCCACCTCACCTCTGTCCAGACTCTCAGCATTTCACTTCAGGTGACGCTTTGGTGGAGCAGGAAGACCACCGAAGATGTGTATAAGAGACAGATTAGATACCCTCCAAATAGAAGACATTTAAGAGAAAGCACTATTTAAGAGAAATGGCTCATTTTTAAAACGAACATGGAGGGTTTACTCAAAACCCATAAAAACAGCAGCCTGATTTTTCAGTTTGCAATCCTTAGAGGAAGAATCTGGAGCGACTGGGAACAGATGTACACACTACATCTGAAAAGGGGAAAGGGCCCTAGGGTATTCAAAACAAAACAAAGAACACCTTTAAACAACATACCATATCATCTCAACTGCCTGCTTGGCCTAGATGCCAGTCTAAGAGACAGCCTTGCACCAGGGCAGCCTCTCGGGTTGGACTGACTCACCTATATCCCCAGCACACCAGGTGAGAGCACAGCCAAGAAGAAATGCCCAAAAGTGTTAACATCCTCCTCACGGGCTAAATCCAAATGCAGTGAAACAAGCAACCTCAAGCAGCATACAGGAGTGTTTGTGGGAGGTGGGCAGTGGGCGCTGAAGGAGTTTTCATGACAGCAAGCACCATGTGGGTGACACACAGAGTTTGGCAAGACAGGTGCTTGGACACCCGAGACCAATCAGATGCCTTCCTTGGCATCAAAATCCAGCCTGAAAAACTTCACTATGCAGTCATGGGGTGGTGGCTTGAACCTCATTCTGTTTTATTTTTGTTGTTTTATGTTTTGTTTTGTTTTTTCAAAGTGGTAGTCTTTTTATAAATACAATTAAGAGAAATTCATCAGCAAATAATTGTTCTTCAAATAACTGCCTTCTTTGCCTCCCACTTCCCACTCTCTAGCCTCCATCGCCTTGTTTGCCATAGGGTGTCCTAAACTGACTGGAAAGAAAGAAAATTGACCTAAAAAACACTGGTTCACTGGTTCCTGTAAAATCTAAAGTATCTGTTGTACTAAAGCTATAACACTGAGTCACTAAGAATAATTTCAAATCCCCTCAGAATATAGACAACACTGTGTTCTTTGTCAAGTGTTTCTGATTCAGCTTTGCTCAACATTTTTAATAAAACTACATCAATATCAAAATTAACAATTATTCAAGATCACACTGGGAGAAACCAACCTTATGTTATTAGATATAATCTTCCCAATGACTTAGATTTACTGTGGCAAGCACATTCTGTATTTACTGTTTTCAAAAAGAAAAAGTGTTTCATCTCCTATTACAAGGTAATTTTTAAAAACATCACAAAAATCACATATGATTATCTAATTGCTCTCTTCCAAAGTATAGACGTAAACTCGCTTTATGCATTCACTATACTCCTGAAAATTTGTATGAAAACTTAAATTTTTAAAAAATGAGTTAAAATTGTAATTTCAGAGGTGCTTTATCATTGTATCCTACTTATGTCCCACTTGGAATAAGAACTAATATTTTACTAAGTTTTTATTTCACCCAACCCACCATATAAATGTTCTGATAAGAAAATATTTTAAAAGAGCCCTAGGGTATAAAAGCCTTTTTTCTTGCTATAAATAATTATCCTATCTCTCTCTCTTTTCTAATAGAGCTCACAATCTTGTACAAGTGGTGTGCTCATCCCGTCTATACAGTTTGACCTTGAACCTGACACGCTGATGCTGACGTGTGTAGCTATTCATCCTGTGGATCAAGCACACCTCACACACACACAGCCTGCAGTGTCCCTGTCTCCCCTGGGTGGCTGATGTGGCAGTTGTGGCTGCCCCAGGGAAGCATGGTGGCTGTGACCCACACCCACAGGAGAAACCCCATTCCTGCAAACACTGGTCCTTTCTCCAGCACACATGCTGAACTCCTTCGGACACAAGAGTTTTAAGAAAGGCAATTCCAGGAGCAGAGTATTTACATCTCCACATTTCTTCTCCATGGAGGTCAAAATACACACACACACACACACACCCCAAATAATTCACAGGCTCTCTGAATGCAAACCAACAGGGGTGAACCTGCAGGAAGGTGGCAGCAAGGTCTTGGGGGAAGAATGTGGCTCCCACCTCAGCCTGACCACTGGCTCCCTAGGTCACGTTCCCTCTGGCCTTGGACAGAATCATTGCAATGTATGACCATCCATCCTCACAGGCCAGTTAGCTGATGGTCATTGTGGTTTTCAATCCTACAATCAAGTGGTCCAGAAGGCAGCACACAAAAGACTCAAAGGGCAGCTTAAGTGGCACAGAAAAGGTTAGTCCTGTTCTGTGCGTGTCCTACATTTTCTCCCCCTTCTCCCCGACAGCGCTTCCAAGTCAGTTTCCTCCAGTCACTCCAAAATCCCTAAGATATTTTCCAAAGAGTGGGAGGGAGATGGGAAGTAATGGAGTGACCACAATAAGATCCTATGAGGCCAAGCCAGACATAAACCTTGTACTCAGACTCTGCCCCCTGATGACAAGGAGTACTGGCTTTTGCACCCTGACTCCCAGGAGATGGGGAGGTTGGGGAAGGATGGCATCGAGGAGCCACAGGAAGGACCACATAGCAGAAAGCCAAGGAAGCCCGCCCCCTTCTGACGGGGCTCACGGTTCATGCTGGAGTTCACGCTTCAGCCTCTGACCTTCTCTGCAGCCTGACCACAGCTCGGGGCTGGGCGTCACTGAGCCTGGGGTTTCTGGGAGCCCTCTTTGCTCTCACTGTCCTCCGCCAGGTTGCTCTCAGACCCTGTGACCAAAGGCTTGTTGCTTCGAAGCGTGTGGGCATTCAGCATCTCCAGCAGCAGATCGTAGACAGGCACCATATTTTTGCACTTCATGTTGAGCAGGTGTTCCATGCCCTTGTTACTGGAGAGACAAAAAGGTGCTGAGATTCCTTCCTGAAGCAGCCACAGGAAGCCTGACATCTCCCCGACTCTCCCCCATGGGGCTGGTCCTCACCTTCACCCCAGCACGACCCCCAGCCCTCTCCTCTATGGTTCTGCATCTGGCTCTTCCAATGATCTGCAGGTGAGGATGAAGCCAATGTCCTGTGGACGATGGTGTCCCACCCACCCCAACAACTTGACCCATAGTGTGGTGGGGTCTCTGAACACCACAGGTACATTGTCATGGTCTTTGGAACACTGAACCATTGCTACTGGGAGAAATAAGGGTTAGGTTCTGAGAGATCCTGGTCCCAACATTTTCATCAGCCCATTAATACATAATCTTGTTCCTTCTGAGTTATTGTTTAAAGGGCCTAATTTAACATGAATCATTGATTCATTAACATTTCATTCACAGCCTGTAGCACTAAAATTCATGCCTGAATGAAACTTATCTAACATGCATTTTCTCTGTAAGCACATCACAGTCTTCTTACACTTAGGAACTAGACAGTACTTTAGCACTATTCTTGGGGATCCTTTTTAGACTATGAAATCTCCAACAAAGCACAAAATGCTAAGACAAGGTACTAAATAGACCATATAACACACCCTTGTTTACACTCTGAGAGGAGAAATGAGAAGGCAGAGCAAGCAGCACCTGGTATGACCTCCACTGGAAACGTAAGTGTGGGTAACTCAAATTTTCTGCCAGTCTGCACATGTCCTCGAATGACCTCAAAAGCACCATGAGTATTGATTTGGGGGTTACAAATACATTTTAGCAAGCAGGCAAATTCACAAGTAGAGAATCTGTGGTTAATGAGGATGGACTGTTTCTGCTCTGTAAATGGTTGTGTGCTGAGTAATCATTAAAGAATAAACAGAGCAGAGTTCATTTCCACTTCCTCCCCCTTGTTAAAATCCTTGAGGTGTGCTGTCTTTTCTCACTGCCCCTAGACTTTCCTCCTCCTCAAGGGAGCATTTACCTTCCTTCCTCTTCTCCCCTCCTCCAGCCCTAGCACCCCACCCTCCTCCTGGGTGACGGCCAGCACTGAGCCTCATGGCACTGGCCTGAAGCCACCATCAGACACCATCTCCCTCCTTGAGCACACACAATGTCCATTTCCTGGATACACTCTACCCATGCACTGCCTTCCCAAACCTACTCAGCTCACTAGTTCTCTTAGTATCCTGATATATTGCAAGATGGATAACGTAGACTTGCCACCTTGAAGGGAAAATGATCTCCTGAAAGGAAAGGCAGGCATCATCAGTACACACACTGATGGCTCTTACAGAATGCAGTTGTCATAGCAGCTTTATGGTGTCTTGTTAACAAGCCCAAGGTCGCTCTGCTGGCCACATGATAGACGGCAAGAGACAAGGTGTTGAGGCAGGGAATATCTTACAAGGGTCTGGATGCCAGGTTCTTTTATAGATCAAAGGTCGGGGGAGATGGGGAAACAAAAATAAAAAGGCCACTAATCTGGCAAATATCTCCTAGAATGGCAAACCTTGGGCAGGGGATGTGTTGCAAGGATATATAATATCCTTTTCTATAGCAAGAAAAAGACAACTCTTAGGGAAGCCTTTGTGATCGCCCCAGATCACCAGCCCCAGAGCTGATCTAGAGAAGCTGGGTTTAACCTCTTTAAGAAAACACCTCAGGACTCCAGCCCTGTGTAGTTCAGGAAGATGGGCCAGCTCACTTTAGGGGAGGAACTAACTGCCCCTTTCAGAATCCATAAACAAGCTAAAATCCCCAGCAACTAAAAACCAGATAAGCCAGCACAATGTTGCAGGGAAAAGCCAATTCTGGCTCCATGTTGGAACTGTTCCTTTGACTTGCTTTCTGTTGCTTTTGTTATTATAATCACACGTGATGACCTGCCTCGGAGAATCCTGCCCCTCTGCCTGACTTACTAAAGTGTCTTTGTTCAGGACCCTGTCCACCTGTAGGTGGCAGGAAGGAAGACACCAGCACATCCCCTGCCTGAGGTTTGCATTCTAGGAGATATTTGCAAGATTAATGGCCTTTTTACTTTGTTTCCTCATCTCCCCCCACCTCTGATCTCTAAAAGAACCTGGCATCCAGACCCTCAAAAGATGGTCATTTTGAGACATTAGTCTGCCATCTTCTTGGTCAGCCTAAAGTTGTATTCCCTACCTCAACACCTCATCTCTTGGCCGTCTATCTTGCAGTAAGTAGAGCGAGCTTGGGCAGGGTAACAAGACACTATAAAGCTGCTATAACGACCACATCCTATAAGGGCCATCAGTGTGTATAGTGATGATGCCCGCCTTCCCTTTCAGAAGTTCATTTTCCCTTAAAGGTGGCGATTCTACCTTATCCATCTTGAACTTGCAAAACCCTTTTTCCAAAGCTCTTCACCCTTCTGTGAGCATCTGCACCCTCCCTCCCACCACACACCCAGTGGAGCAGACCCCGCAGGGATTGTACCTGGCATGCCTGACATGAGACAGGAGCATCAGCAGGTTAGCCAGGCGCATGGACTGCTGCTGGGAGGACATGCCGCTCTTGGCAATCACCCAGACCAGAGCGTCCGTCACAGCATTTAGCAGGTGAGTCAGCTTCCGGCCACTCTCAGCCTCCTGGGGTGCTGTAGCTGAAGGGTACATACCTGGACAAAGAATTAAAAAGCCAAGAGTCATTGCCCTGAGAAAACAGAAGTCATGTGCTCAGCCATTAGGCATGTGTGTGCTAAGTTGCTTCAGTCACGTCTGACTCTGTGTGATCCTATCAACTATAGCCTGCCAGGCCTCTCTGCCCATGAGATTCTCCAGGAAAGAATACTTGAGTGGGTTGTCATGCCTTCCTCCAGGAGATCTTCCCTCTACGTTCTCCAGGAGGGAGGCCAAAGTGGTCTCAGTTGTTCTGACATCTGCGTGTCTGGTGAAACCTTAAAAGCATGGCTTCACTTCTGTATGCTGTCTATCCCCCAAGAGCCAGCCCATCACTGAGCTGGAAGGGAAAGCTGGCTGAATGCAGGCAGACTCAGCAGCCTCTCAGAGGGCTGCCAGGCCCATAAGTGTGGCCATGCCACAGTAGGAAATGTATCCAGCTGCCTCAAACCATGACATGGTACCTCTCAGCTGCAGCAACAATACCCATATGGAGATGGCCAGGAAAGTGAGGTTAATCCAACTCTTAGTTCCTAGGAGGGCCACTGATCTAAGGGGAGTTTACAAACTAATCACCACTCCTAGGCAGCCCTTACACGGCAGGATCACTGCCACCTCACCTCTGTCCAGACTCTCAGCATTTCACTTCAGGTGACGCTTTGGTGGAGCAGGAAGACCACCGATTTGCAATAAGACAGACCTACTTTATATTCATCATCTCTTGCTCTCTGGCCCGTGACCAGTCACTTGGTTCTTCCAGCCTCAGCTCCTCACTGAGCAAAGTTTACAAGCACGTGAGTCCTGAGGTCCCCACAACTACCTCAGGAGGCAGGTCACCTCCCCGTTCCTGCCTGACCGTGTGTTTAATTCCCCTCTGACTCTAGGGACTGAGATACCTGGCCTCCTGAAAGTTACAAAATAACTGCTCAGTTGTGTATCCTTGCCCCTACCATCCCCCTCCCCTACCAACCCTGACTTTTTGATTCGGGGCAACAGGGAAGTAATTAGCTTCTCTTCCAGGCTTTGGATTTCAAAGACTAAATAGCAAATACATGAAATCAACAGGGGAGCTGCTGACTTTTGACTGTGATGAGAACGAAGGGTCACCCAGAGTTTGTTTTGGAAGCTTTTGTTCTCTACTTTCATTGGCATTTTCAGTTCAATTAAGGCAACTCAGTTCAACCCAGTTCAATTAAGGCAAGGGACATACGGAACCACAACCATGTCAGTGCAGTGCTTTACCATGTCCCTGGGGGCATGTCCCTCCATGATGTCTCATGACGCAGATTTAAGATACTCATCTTTGGCCCAGAAGCTGCTGCTCCAAGCCACCTGCTCACCGTGTTCCCCACAGTGACTCTTCCTGACTCCTCTGCATCCTCAAGTCTCCCACTGTCCCTCACAGCAGATGAGCTGCCCTCTTACTGCCCCCACCCTCCAGCCAACATGCCCTTGAGTAACCAAAATGGAAAGTGCAGATCATGAAGCACCCTTCAACGAGTTTCCAACTCTTGGGTTAGAGTCCAAACCACTTACTGCCATTATCAGGGTACCAGGCCTCTCTGCTCTTTTCATCTTCAGTTCCCAGCATGCCTCAACTGGAACCATGGCTGATACACTGACCATGCTGAACGTTCGTTCAGCTTAGACCCGCCCTTCCTCCCCTCCCCTCCTCCATTCCACCTCCTTCTTTCCACACCCCCTCCTCCAGCTTATCTGCAGCCATTCCTCCGCTAGATTCCATACATTCCGTGCTCCACAACTACTGGTTATGAACTTCCCTGTAGAAGCTGACGCTCCCAAGACGCCACATGCTTTCCCAGCAGAGGGCACCACACTGTGCCACAGGCTGGAAGTCCTCACACACATGCTCTGGCCCTCAGCAAGACTGGCCATAAGTACTGCGGGGGCACAGACCCTGTCCATTTGTATGCCATGCTATCCCCATCACAGACTGCAAAGACTGGCATGGAAGAATTAGATGAATTTACATAGATTCAAACTTCTGAAATGATAAATATGCACGTTAATGCATATTTTCGGTACATACACAGAAAATTATTAATTAAATGAAAATATAGCAAAAAATATTTTAAGCTTAACTTCCTTAAAATTGACCCTGGCTGCATTAACAAGTGCCTTCTTGTAACTACCCTTTTTAGCTTATTCTGCTTCATGTATTTCTACTGACATAAATTTTATCTCTGGATTCTAAAAGGAGTCAAATTTGTGTACTTGTACATATGTTGGTCTAAAGTGACAAAAAGTGAAAATGTAAAAATACTTGGCTACTATACAAATGTTCATAGCAATATTACTCATAATAGCCTAAAAGTGGAAATACCCCAAATGTCCATCAACTGATGAGTGGATAAAATATACATCCATATAATGGAATATTTTTTGTTGTTTAGTCACTAAGTTGTGTCTGACTCTTTTGTGACTCTCACGGACTGCAGCCCGCCAGGCTTCTCTGTCCATGGGATTTCCCAGGCAAGAATACTGGAGTGGGTTGCCATTCCCTTCGCCAGGAGATCTTCTCCACCCAGAGATGGAATCCCGGTCTCCTGCATTGCAGGCATATTCTTTACCCTCGGAGCCACCAGGGGCACAAGCTTACAGATATGCTAAAAACCACTGAACTGTATGCTTTAGATGACACTACGCTTTAAACTCAGGACATCCCTGGCGTCCAGCGATTAAAAGTCCATCGGCCAATATAGTGGGCGGACATGGATTTGATCTCTGGTCCAGGAAGAGTCCACATTCTACAGGGCAACTAGCCTTCCCTGGTGGCTCAGATGGTAAAGAATCTACCTGCCAATGCAGGAGACCCCAGTTTGATCCCTGGGTTGGGACAATCCCCTGGAGCAGGGAATGGTTACCCGCTCTAGTATTCTTGTCTGGAGAATTCCATGGACAGAGGAACCCTATGGGCTACAGTCCATGGGGTCACAAAGACTCAGATACAACTGAGCCACTTTCACCTCACAGGGCAACTAAGCCTGAGTGCCACAGCTACTGCGCCCATGCACCCTAGCGCCCATGCCCTGCAACGAGAAGCCACTGCAATGCGAAGCCCAGTTGCCACGACTAGAGAAAGCTGTGGCAACAGCAAAGACCCAAAGGAGACAAAAAGTTTTAAATACAAAAAAAGAGAAAGCTCCTCAGTACCTTCCTATGTCTGACCAAGGCTCCCGTCAACTCAGATACAACTGAGCCACTTTCACCTCACAGGGCAACTAAGCCTGAGTGCCACAGCTACTGTGCCCATGCACCCTAGCGCCCATGCCCTGCAACAAGAAGCCACTGCAGTGCGAAGCCCAGCTGCCACGACTAGAGAAAGCTGTGGCAACAGCAAAGACCCAAAGGAGACAAAAAAGTTTTAAATACAAAAAAAGAGAAAGCTCCTCAGTACCTTCCTATGTCTGACCAAGGCTCCCGTCAAATAACCTGTGTTGGCTGTGGGTCATGTTCTTCATAAATGAGTAAGCAAGTTACTGCCAAGGGTGAGCCCTGGATTTTCTACAGGCTGTGGAGCCAGGACAGCTCAGCACAGGGCTCAGGGTCCATCACTGATGAGGGGTTTGGGGATAGCAGTCACTGTGGTTTTGTAAAGGCATGTGCTATATCAATTTTATACATGGGAAAGATTTTACATACAGGAAGATTAACCTATATGAAATCATCCTGGGAAGGAACTAGGCTGTAGAACAGCGACCTTGCTGCCTGCCTATCTCTTCAGTCAGCAATGCTGTGCCTGCACTTTGGACATTCCTGTACGCTCTGACTCATCAAAATGTACGTACACAGTAATTGCTAAGTGGCAGGCCCTGGGAGGAGCAAGGGACAAGACCCAAAGCCCCCACCCCCAGGACACTCACCGCCCAGACACATAGGAAATGGCAAGAACTAATCCCCTCCAGCCCCTAAGAGTAAAAACATCAGACTTCATTTTAGAAACAAATTACTTTTCCTAAAACTAAAGAAATACAGAAAAAAGGTCAAGATCTTGGCACAACACCACACACATACCAAGGAAAATAAAATAAAGTCAAGGACACAATTTCCTCTCCTCTTTATCGCCTGGGAACAGCTGTGTGCTCCTTCCACCAGCCCACCTGCTGACATTCTGAGCAGCACATGGGGAAAGCTGGGCAATTGCCCCCCCCAACATTTGCCACATCCTTAGGGTTCAAAGGATGAAGATATAAGCTCACCTTGACCAAAAGCAAATAAATCAGAACAGATAAAGTGTTTAATAAAACTTTCAGAACACTGGCCAAAGGAAAAATGTTCTGGCTTTCAGGAGGAATCTGGTCCCATCACTTCATGGCAAATAGATGGGGAAAAAGTGGAAAATAGTGACAGATTTTATTTTGGGGGGGTCCAAAATGACTGTGGACAGTGACTGCAGCCATGAAAATAAAAAGACACCTGCTCCTTGGAAGAAAAGCTATGACCAACCTAGACAGCATATTAAAAAGCAGAGACATTACTTTGCCGACTAAGGTCCGTCTAGTCAAAGCTATGGTTTTTCCAGTAGTCATGTATGGATGTGAGAGTTGTACCATAAAAAAGGCTGAGTGCTGAAGAATTGAAGCTTTCAAACTGTGGTGCTGGAGAAGACTCTTGAGATTCTTTTGGACAGCAAGGGGATCAAACCAGTCAATCCTAAAGGAAATCAACCCTGAATATTCACTGGAAGGACTGATGCTGACGCTCCAATGCTTTGGCCACCTGATGCTAAGAGCTGACTCATTGGAAAAGATCCTGGTGCTGGAAAAGACTGAGAGAAGGAAGTGACAGAGGATGAGATGGTTGGATGGCAACACTGACCCAATGCACCCGAGTTTGAACAAACTTCAGGACAGAGTGAAGGATAGGGGAGCCTGATGTGCTGCAGTCAACAGGGTCACAAAGAGCTGGACACAACTTAGTGACTGAACAACAAGATACGACCATCTCCTCTATCAGCACCTCCTCACCCAGCACCATGAGCATGGACTGGTGTTGAAAGGGGACAGTGACATGGGCCCAGCAGGCTGGTGACCGCAGTGCTCTGCGCCCATGTTCTCCATCAAGAGAAGACCCATCTGACCTCTTAAGTGTCCTTCTGTGGATCCTTTCATGCCATGGCCTTCTCTACCCACCCATGTCATGAGTGAATCAGGGCTTGAGTTGATATCTCTTAAAATTTTTCTTTCTGTAAAATAAGAAAATCCTGTTTATGCAAAATAGGATAAACAGGTTCTAACTATTTCTTTCATTTAATGAAAAGTTTCATCCATATGAAAAGTTTGTAATAAAAAGTTACAAAAGCCTGATAAGTCCTAAAATTATTTAGATAAATATATCTTATTCCTAATTTTAAATATTTCAAAAGACTTTTTATCTGCAGATTGACTCCACTGTGTTTCCTAGATTCAGTAGCCTCTAACTACTCTATGCAAGGGAGGACTTCTTCAGTTTTCAGGTTTCTGGATGATGAATGGCTAGTCCCATGACTCTTAGTTTGGATATATTATTAGGTTAACCACAACACTCACATAACACCTTCAAGTTTCTAAAACACCTTAACAATATTTTAACAGTTTGTGTTAAATGCAACATTGCTCTTGTCTCTGAGTTTCAGAAGCCACATTAAAGACTGAGTATATATAATACAGCAATTCTAGGTGCTCACACATCTTACCTCTGCGTGTTGGAGGAAGATTTGCTGAGAGGGAAGTCCAGGTGGTACTGTCCTCATCCCATCTCTCCCCACAGAAAGGAACATGTACCTCTCCTAAGCTTGGTAAGGATCAGACACCTCATTAACTGTAAGAGTGTATAACCTTCAGTTCAGTCGCTCAGTCATGTCCAACTCTTTGCGACCCCATGAATCGCAGCATGCCAGGCCTCCCTGTCCATCATCAACTCCCAGAGTTCACTCAAACTCACGTCCATCGAGTTGGTGATGCCATCCAGCCATCTCATCCTCTGGCGTCCCCTTCTCCTCCTGCCCCCAGTCCCTCCCAGCATCAGAGTCTTTTCCAATGAGTCAACTCTTTGCATGTATAACCTTATTCTAGACCAAAAGCATTGTATCTAGTTCATTCTACCACTAAGATTTTCTTGGGGTCAAGTTGAATTTAGAGATTATTTGTAAGGAGGTCTGACCTCTTAACATACTGAATCTGCTGAACCCATTAACGTCTGTCCCCACTTATTTAGAATTTCTTTCTCTCTGCAATGTTTTACAGTTTTCAGTGTGCAGTTTCCGGGAAAGGCAATGGCACCCCACCCCAGTACTCTTGCCTGGAAAATCCAATGGACGGAGTAGCCTGGTGGGCTGCAGTCCATGGGGTCGCTAACAGTCGGACAGACTGAGCGACTTCACTTTCACTTTTCTCTTTCATGCATTGGAGAAGGAAATGGCAACCCACTCCAGTGTTCTTGCCTGGAGAATCCCAGGGATGGGGGAGCCTGGTGGGCTGCCGTCTAT
>SJYX01003668.1:305944-337296 GCA_006410675.1 Oreotragus oreotragus | reverse complement strand
ACGCTTACTCCTTGGAAGAAAAGTTATGACCAACCTAGATAGCATATTCAAAAGCAGAGACATTACTTTGCCAACTAAGGTCTGTCTAGTCAAGGCTATGGTTTTTCCAATAGTCATGTATGGATGTGAGAGTTGGACTGTGAAGAAGGCTCAGCGCCGAAGAATTGATGCTTTTGAACTGTGGTGTTGGAGAAGACTCTTGAGAGTCCCTTGGACTGCAAGGAGATCCAACCAGTCCATTCTGAAGGAGATCAACCCTGGGATTTCTTTGGAAGGAATGATGCTAAAGCTGAAACTCCAGTACTTTGGCCACCTCATGCAAAGAGTTGACTCATTGGAAAAGACTCTGATTGCTGGGAGGGATTGGGGGCAGGAGGAGAAGGGGATGACCGAGGATGAGATGGCTGGATGGCATCACTGACTCGATGGACGGAAGTCTGAGTGAACTCCAGGAGTTGGTGATGGACAGGGAGGCCTGGCGTGCTGCGATTCATGGGGTCGCAAAGAGTCGGACACGACTGAGCGACTGAACGACTGAACTGAACTAAAGTAGGTAGATTCAAAGATAAGATCTGAAAAAGCTGATTTCCTTCCATAATTAGTTTCAAACGTCCCACTTGGTCATTACCCACATGCACATCAAATTAATTACTAATGTAAGCCGTGTCCTCAAATTATTCTATAGAAGGTGAATGGTAACAGTCAATGTCAAGAAGGTGATAAAAGCACCAAAACATTTAGCAGTTTTCTTGACTTCCCCTACAATTTTCACTTGTCCAGCGATTTACTATTTCTACTCACAAAGGTTTGTTTTCTAGATATGGCGTAGAGAATGCATTGGGTGCAGGGGAAATGTCTTGTCTTATAAGTAAGGCCAGATTGAGACCCAGCAAGGAAGTACCCAAAGTTGTCTCCAGCATTTCTGAGCTTCACGTGACATTCAAATTTCTTCTTCATTCCCCCTCTCCCCTCCTTCAAGACCTAACTTCCTCCCCTCACCCTGTCCCTGTACCATGATCCAGTTATCTCGCAGACAATACTTCCTGCTCAATACTAGAGTTACACAAAGTATGACCTGTTGCCAGTACACAAAGAGAAGTAAAAACTGAGGGTAAGCATTTGGAAACTCTTATAGCAACTGACAGAGTAAGTTTAAATCAACTGAATATAACAATAAAATACTAGGGCTTAGTACTTTTCAAAATTTTTTTTTTATTTTATGAAAGTAACTATCCATAGAGATTCCCTGGTACTCAGCTTCAGGGAATCTGTCTGCAATGCAGGAGACCCCAGTTTGATTCCTAGGTCAGGAAGATCCCCTGGAGAAGGGATAGGCTACTCCCTCCAGTATTCATGGGCTTTCCTGGTGGCTCAGATGGTAAAGANGTATCCATAGAGATTCCCTGGTACTCAGCTTCAGGGAATCTGTCTGTAATGCAGGAGACCCCAGTTTGATTCCTAGGTCAGGAAGATCCCCTGGAGAAGGGATAGGCTACTCCCTCCAGTATTCATGGGCTTTCCTGGTGGCTCAGATGGTAAAGAATCCGCTTGCAATGCAGGAGACCTGGGTTCTAACCCTGGGTTGGGAAGATACCCTGGAGGAGTGCGTGGCAACCCATTCCAGTATTCTTCCCTGGAGAATCCCCATGGACAGAGAGCCTGGCGAGCTACAGTCCATAGGGTCGCAGAGTCGGACACAACTGAGCAACTAAGCATGGCACAACTATCCCTATGGAAGGATTCTTGTATCGTAAGAATCAATACTGTCAAAATGACCCAGGGTAATCCCTATCAAATTACCAATGACATTTTTCACAGAACTGGAACAAAAAAATTCTAAAATTTATACAGAAACACAAAACACCCTGAATAACCAAAGAAATCCTGAGAAAGCACAACAAAGCTAGAGGAATCAGACTCCCTGACCTCAAACTATACTACAAAGCCACAGTAATCAAATAGGATGGTTTGACACAAATCAGAAATGTAGATCAATGAAACGAGACAGAAAGCCCAGAAATAAACTCACGGACTTATGGTCAACTAATCCATGACAAAGGAGGCAAGAAAATACAATGGAGAAAAGACAGTATCTTCAATAGTGGTGCTGGAAAACTGGACAGCTACATGTAAAAAAAAATAAAATTAGGACACTTTCTAACATCATACACAAAAATAAATTTTAAATGGATCAAAGACCTATATGTAAGGCTAGACACTATAAAACTCTTGGAGGAAAATATAAGCAGAACACATGCATTCATGCTAAGTCATGTCCAGCTCTTTGTGACTGGACTGCAGCCCACCAGGCTCCTCTGTTCATGGGACTCTTCAGGCAAGAATACTGAAGTGGATTGGCATGCCTTTCTCCAGGGAACTTCCTGACACAGGGATCAAACCTACATCTCTTCTGTCTCCTGTGCAGGTGGGTTCTTTACCACTAGCACCACCTGGGAAGCCCTAAGCAGAACATTCTCTGACATAAATCCCAGCAATATCGTTTTTTATTTGCCTCCTAGAGTAATGAAAATAAAAGCAAAAATAAATTTGTTTAAATTTAATTTGGGCCAAATTAAACCTAAAAGCTTCTGCACATCAAAGGAAACCATAAACAAAAAGACAACCCACAGAATGGGAGAAAATATTTGCAAATGAAGCAACCAACAAGGGATTAATCTCCAAGATATACAATCAGTTCATGAAGCTCAATATCAAAGAAAAACAAACAGCCCAACTGAAAAATGAACAGAAGATATAAACAGACATTTCTCTAAAGAAGACGTACAGATGGCCATAAAGCACATGAAAAGATGCTCAACACCACTAATTATCAGAGAAATCCAAATCAAAACTACAATGAAGTATCACCTCACACTAGTCAGAAAGGCCATCATCAAAAAGTCTAAGAATAATAAATGCTGGAGAGAGTGTGGAGAAAAGGAAACTCTCCTACACTGTTGCTGCAAATATAAATCGCTATAGCATCTGTACTGGAGAACAGTACAGAGGTTTATTAAAAACTAAAAATACAACTACCATATGACACTGTAACTCCACTCCTGGGCACATATCTGGAGAAAACCATAATTCAAACAAACACATCCAACCCCAGTGTTCAATGCAGCACTATTTACAACAGCCCAGATGTGGAAACAACCTAGATGTCCATCTACAGATGAATGGGCAAAGAAGCGGTGCACACATACAGCAGGATATTACTCAGCCACTGAAAAGGATGAAATAACACCATTTACAACAACATGGACAGACCTAGAGATTATCGTAACAAGTAAAGTCAGTTCAGTTCAGTCACTCAGTCGTGTCTGACTCTCTGCGACCCCAAGAATCGCAGCACGCCAGGCCTCCCTGTCCATCACCAACTCCCGGAGTTCACTCAGACCCACATCCATCGAGTCCGTGATGCCATCCAGCCATCTCATCCTCTCATCCAGAGAAAGACAAATATTATATTGCTTATATGTGAAATCTTAAAAAATGATACAAATGAGCTTATTAATTCAAAACAGAAATAGAGTCACAGATGTAGAAAACAAACTTACATGATGGGGGGAGGGGGGTAAATTGGGAGACTGGAATTCACATGCACACTTAATATGATCATCTCTCAATTACACAAATTCAAATCATTTATGTTGTGCTGCTGCTGCTAAGTCACTTCAGTCGTGTCTGACTCTGTGTGACCCCACAGACAGCAGCCCACCAGGCTCCCCCATCCCTGGGATTCTCCAGGCAAGAACACTGGAGTAGGTTGCCATTTCCTTCACCTAAGATATGCCTAGACAAGATAAATCGAGAAGGGAGGCCTGGCGTGCTGCGATTCATGGGGTTACAAAGAGTTGGACACGACTGAGCGACTGAACTGAATGAAATGTAAAAAGAAACATGAGCACAGAGAAAACAGAATTGACAACATTGATATAGAAGTAGAATTTAAGGCAGATCATTAAATCAAATAATTTATATTGTCACAGTTAAAATCAACTGAATTTGCCACAGAATTATTTATTTTTATGGGTTTCATTTGTTTGTTGAGGGGAATGCTAAAGAATCATTCTAGGATTTATTTATTCAACCCCATGCTTTCTGAGCAAAACAATCTGAATATTCATTTGCTGACTATGACAACAAATTATGTAATGTAAAAAAAAACTATTTATATACACATATTGACAGAAACACAATTGCCAGGGGATAGATCAGTAGATCCATGATGCACCAATACTAGACAAAGTAAATTGAAAAACAGTTTTAAAGAATAATGGTAACATCTTGTGTTGAGTCTGCTTCTGGGTAGGACATAGAAAGTTGCAAGAGCTTCTCACTCTCCCCCTAACAACTAAAACAATCTGGATAAACTACAAAACCATAGTTTTTTGGAGCCTGTCAGGGAACACTGGATGCAAAGTAAGCTCAACCATCAAACATGACAAGCTATTTGAGGGAGATAAAGATACCTACAGCTTCTCTCACTTCTGGTCTCTGGTAGTGTCAGGAGGAGGAAGACTCCTCCATAGTTGTGGATAAAGAGAAACCAGCTGAAACTGCAAAAGCCCTTTTAACAACTGTGTGTGGACTGGAATCACTGGAATTCCAAGGAGTTCCAGCCTCAGATTCGGTCTATTGCCAACACTGCTTCCCCACGGACTTCACTGAGTTTTCAGAGCAATATGCCAAAGGATGAGATGCCAAACAGGAGATCTGAGAGAGACATCACCTGAAGCATGTGGGGCCCCACCAAGTTCAAGGCAGCCCATCTGTGAAGGTAGAGTGAGAGCAGAGTAGGAAAGCTGAGAAAAATCAATACAAGGTACACTGGATTGCCAGCTTCCAAGAGATGGAGGCAGGGAAGGGTGGCTGAGAGAAACTGTTCTAGAAATACCTTTCTATACAGGTATAATAAGCCTGGAGCAAAAGCAGAGAGCAAAGAAAATGCCTCATAACTCAGAATCCTGATAACCTGTAATGCAATAGGAGAGACCATCTATGGCTCAGAAAACTGGTCACCCAGCTGAAAAGAACAAAGAATTCTCCAGAATCATAGCAGTACTCAGATCCCCAAGGCCTAGAGAAGGGAAAGTCCTGATTATTCTCTCAAAACAGTGTCATCTATTTGTCACTCAAAGAAAGATGAAATAAAACTCAGCCCCAATTTCACAAACTTTAACTCAGCTCCTCAATTTTAATGTCCCTACCTGGAGGTAAATATTCTTTACTTCACTCTCTGTTATTTTATACAAAATCACAAAACATCTGAACAATCAGAAAAATATAATTTATGATCAAAAGAAGAAATAATCAATAGAAGCAAATAGTAAGCTCTGATACAAATTTTAAATTTTTTAGGCAATGATTTTAGAATAACTATGAAAGTAATGTTAAAGGACCTAGTGAAGTGAAATGAAACTGCAAGTCGCTCAGCTGTGTACGACTCTTTGCAACCTCATGGACTATACAGTCCATAGAATTCTGTAGGCCAAAATACTGGAGTGGGTAACCTTTTCCTTCTCCAGGGAATCTTCCCAATCCAGGCACTGAACCCAGGTCTCCCACATTGCAGGCGGATTCTTTACCAGCTGAGCCACAAGGGAAGCCCAAAGGACCTAGTAAGAAGGTGGAAAACATAATGAGATGAGTAATTTCCAGAGACAGAGAAATTGTAACAGAATCAAATGGAAATGTTGGAAATTAAAAACCACATTACAAATAAAAGACTCAACAGATGGGCTTAATGGCAGGCTGGACTCAGCAAAGAAAAAAAAATCAGCAAACTTACAGACAGGGCAATAGAAATTTTCAGATGGAAACCAAAGGAAAAATGAGTGAAAAGAACAATACAAAGAATTTGAGATCCGTCTGTGAGGCAATATCAAGTATCTAGTATCTTAATATATGTGTAATTGGAGTCCCAGAAGGAGAGTGAAAAAAAGGAAAGAGCAGAAAATTATTCAGGCAGATAATGGTCAGTGAAATTCCAAATTCACAAATCCAAGAAACCCAGCAAATCTCAAGTAGGACAGATTAAAAGAAAACCACACCTCGGCACATCGTGATTAAACTACTGAAAATCAAAAATAAAGAGCAAATTTTAAGAGTAACCAGTGAAAAAGGACATATTATTTCTCACCAGAAACAATGTAGGGCAAAAGGCAATGGAATATCTCTTTTAACGCTGAAAGAAAAAAAACTGTTAACCTGAAATACTATACCCAATACCAAGTTGCTTCAAAATTGAAGTCAAAATGATGGTATTTCCAGACACATAAGAACTTTAAAAACTTGTCTCCAATACACTTGCACTACAAGAAATGCTAAGAAGACCTTCCAAACTTAAAGAGTTATATCTTTCTGAAGGGAAACAACATACCAGATTGAACTCCAGATTTGCAGGAAGGAATGAAGACCAACAAGAAGGGTAAATATCAGTGCAAGTAGTTAATATAAAAGACTTCATCTTTGTAGTAATGTGTATATGTGTGTGCATGCATGCATATAATATTCTAAAATAATTTTTAAACATACTGATCATTTAAACCAAAAATAATAATATGCATTGTGGGTATTATAACATAAGACAATGAGAACACAAAATATGGGCTGGAACAAATGAAATTCTTACATAGCTCATGAAGGATGTATTATTAGACGGCATGAGCAACCACTACAAGAAATATAACAAAGATATAAAAAGTCAATATAGGAAATAAAACAGAAAATTAAATTTTATTACACAGTTCTCACACCCCAAAAATGGGCAGAAAATGGAAGGAGGAGAGACAGGGCTATCAGTCAAGCAGTACAAAGTTTCAACTAAGATAAATAAGTCCTAAAGATGGACTGTATGGTGGTGGTTTAGTTGCTAAGTCATGTCCGACTCTTGCGACCCCGTGGACTGTAGCCTGCCAGCCTCCTCTGTCCATGGGGATTCTCTAGGCAAGCATACTGGAGTGTGTTGCCAGTTCCTTCTCCAGCGGCTTCCCGACCCAGGAATCGAACCCAGGTCTCCTGCATTGCAGGCAGATTCTTTACCAACTGAACTATGAGGGAAGCTATTGTATAGCACAGTCTACAGTTGATAACACTCTATTGTATTCTTCAAAATTTACTAAGAGTACAGATCTTAAGTGTTCTTATTTTAAAAAAAAGATTAAAGCAATAAAAACACAGAAGTAGACATGAAAAAAAAAAAAGCAGAGAGAAAGTAGGAGGAAGTCTTTGGAGGTGATGGATAGGACTAAGGCGCTGATTGTGGTGATGATTTTATAGATGTGCACTTACCTCCAAATTCTTGAAGTGTATACATTAAATATAGACAGGATTTTTGTATGTCAAATTTCAATAAGCTGTTTAAGTTAGGGACAAAAAAAATTGAAAGAATAAAGAATTAACAAGATGGATAATAACCAATTCAATTGGGAGACATAAATCCAATCATATAATAATGACAATGAATGAAAATGGATTAAATATAGCAATTAAGGGTCAATTTGACAGACTGAATACAGAAGCAAGATGAAATATATAGTTAAATACAAAGACACAGGTTGAAGGCAAAAGAGTGGAACATACCATGCAAATGTTAATCATTGTTAAGAATTGTGTGTTAGTCGCTCAGTCGTATCCAACTCTTTGTGACCCCATGGACTATAGCCCACCAGGCTCCTCTGTCCATAGGATTCTCCAGACAAAAATACTGGAGTGGGTTGCCATTCCCTTCTCTAGGGGATCTTCCTGACTCAGGAATCAAACCTGAGTCTCCTGCATAGCAGGCAAATTCTTTACTGTCTGAGCCACCAAGGTTGGTATGGCTATATACCTATCAAAGTAGCTTTTAAGTAAAAGAGTATTACTGGAGTTTTAAGACAAAGAATATTGACTCTTTGGGTCAAAGAGTATTACTTTAAGTCAAAGAGCATTACTAAAGAGGATCCCTTCCTAATAATAAAAGGATTAATTCGTCAAGAAAACAAATGCATGCAACTCATAGTTCAGTTCAGTTGCTCAGTCACGTCCGACTCTATGCAACCCCATGAATTGCAGCATGCCAGGCCTCCCTGTCCATCACCAACTCCTGGAGTTCACTCAAACTCACATCCATCAAGTCGGTGATGCCATCCAGCCATCTCATCCTTTGTCGTCCCTTTCTTCTCCTGCCCCCAATCCCTCCCAGCATCAGAGTCTTTTCCAATGAGTCAACTCTTCACATGAGGTGGCCAAAGTATTGGAGTTTCAGCTTTAGCATCATTCCTTCCAAAGAACACCCAGGGCTGATCTCCTTCAGAATGGACTGGTTGGATCTCCTTGCAGTCCAAGGGACTCTCAGTTCTTCAGCGTTCAGCCTTCTTCACAGTCCAACTCTCACATCCATACATAACCACAGGAAAAACCATAGCCTTGACTAGACGGTCCTTAGTCAGCAAAGTAATGTCTCTGCTTTTGAATATGCTATCTAGGTTGGTCATAACTTTTCTTCCAAGGAGTAAGTGTCTTTTAATTTCATGGCTGCAGTCACCATCTGCAGTGATTTTGGAGCCCAAAAAAATAAAGTTTGACACTGTTTCCACTATTTCCCCATCTATTTCCCATGAAGTGATGGGACCGGATGCCATGATCTTCGTTTTCTGAATGTTGAGCTTTAAGCCAACTTTTTCACTCTCCTCCTTCACTTTCAGCAAGAGGCTTTTTAGTTCCTCTTCACTTTCTGCCATAAGGGTGGTGTCATCTGCATATCTGAGGTTATTGAGATTTCTCCTGGCAATCTTGATTCCAGCTTGTGTTTCTTCCAGTCCAGCGTTTCTCATGATGTACTCTGCATAGAAGTTAAATAAGCAGGGTGACAATATACAGCCTTGACGTACTCTTTTTCCTATTTGGAACCAGTCTGTTGTTCCATGTCCAGTTCTAACTGTTGCTTCCTGACCTGCATATGGATTTCTCAAGAGGCAGGTCAGGTGGTCTGGTATTCCCATCTCTTTCAGAATTTTCCACAGTTTATAAGTGATCTTCAAAACACATTTTTTTAAAATCAAAGAAACCAGGGACTTTCCTGGTGGCCCAGTGGCTAAGATACCCCACTCTCAATGCAAGAGGCCCAGGTTCTATCCCTGGGCCAGGTCAGGGAACTAGATCCCACATGTTGTAACTAAAGATCCTGCAGGCTGCAACTAAGACTCAGCTCAGGCAAATAAAAAAACATTTTTTAATCAAAGAAACTAAAGGGAGGATAGGCAAAGCCACAGAGATAGTGGAAGATTTTTTAACATCCTTCTTTCAATAACTGACAGGAAAAAAATACCAGTAATAATACAGATGATTAAAACAATATAATCAATTAGCTTTACCTAATTAACCTCAGATATGCAGATGACACCACCCTTATGGCAGAAAGTGAAGAGGAACTAAAAAGCCTCTTGATGAAAGTGAAAGAGGAGAGTGAAAGAAAAAGTTGGCTTAAAGCTCCACATTCAGAAAACTAAGATCATGGCATCTGGTCCCATCGCTTCATGGGAAATAGATGGGGAAACAGTGTCAGACTTTATTTTTGGGGGCTCCAAATCACTGCAGATGGTGACTGCAGCCATGAAATTAAAAGACGCTTACTCCTTGGAAGGAAAGTTATGACCAACCTAGATAGCATATTCAAAAGCAGAAATACTACTTTGCCAACAAAGGTCCGTCTAGTCAAGGCTATGGTTTTTCCTGTGGTCATGTATGGATGTGAGAGTTGGACTGTGAAGAAAGCTGAGCACTGAAGAATTGATGCTTTTGAACTGTGGTGTTAGAGAAGACTCTTGCAAGTCCCTTGGACTGCAAGGAGATCCAACCAGTCCATCCTAAAGGAGACCAGTCCTTGGTGTTCATTGGAAGGACTGATGCTGAGGCTGAAACTCCAGTACTTTGGCTACCTCATGCGAAGAGCTGACTCATTGAAAAAGACTGATGCTGGGAGGGATTGGGGGCAGGAGGAGAAGGGGACGACAGAGGATGAGATGGCTGGATGGCATCACTGACTCAATGCACATGAGTCTGGGTGAACTCGGAGTTGGTGATGGACAGGAAAGCCTGGTGTGCTACGACTCATGGGGTCGCAAAGAGTTGGACACGACTGAGCAACTGAACTGAACTGAACTAACCTTTTTAGGACACCAAGTAGCCATAAACTGGGCAGTAAGTCTCCACGAATATCAAAGGTTTGAAACAGTACACAGCGGGGACTTCTCAAGTGGCACAGTGGATAAGAATCTGTCTGCTAACGCAGGGGACAGATTCAATTCCTGGCCTGGAAAGAGTCTACGTGCCTTGGAGCAACTAAACCTGTTCCCCACAACTACTGAGCCTGCGCTCTAGAGCCTGAGAGCTGCAACTACTGAAGCCCATTCACCCGGAGCCCACACCCTGCAACAAAGAGGCCACTGCAATGAGAACACCAGGCAGCACAACTAGAGAGGAGCCCCCACTCGCCGCAACTAGAGGAAGCCCGCTCGTGGCAACGAAGACCCAGCAGAGCCAGTCTATCTGTATGTATGGCTGACTCACTTTACTATACAGAAGAAACCAACACAACATTGTAAATGAACTATACCCCAATAAAAATTAACTAAAAAGAAGAAATACTACACAGTGTATTTTCTAACCTTAACTGTTCTGTTGACTTATTTGATGGCTCTGAAAAAACACACAAAGCACATTCTTTTGGAGTTTTATGTGAAAGTTATAAAACTGATAAAATGCTAATTAACAAAAACAAATTGCCTAATAAAAATTTTTTTGCATTTCAATGAATGTATTTCCAAAGATTACATAATCTTTGTATTTGCAGATGATTTATGATGTCAAGAACTTCCCAGCTGGCTTGGTGGTAAAGAATCCGCCTGACAAAGCAGAAGCTACAGGAGATGTGGATTCTATCCCTGGGTCAGAGGGTCCCATGGAGTAGGAAATGGCAGCCCACTGCAGTATTCCTGCTTGAAAAATTCCATGGACAGAGGAACCTGACTGGCTATAGTCCATGGGGTCGCAAAGAGTCGGACATGCCTAATAAAATTTTGCTCAGAAAAATTTTCAATCCATCTTCTGTGATCTCAAATGATAAAATCCAAAATTCAAAGTTTATACTAAAACAATTATTTTTAAAACCCTAATCAGCTGGATATTTTTAAAAATACTCTTTAAAGTAGCAATGGTTTAAGAAGAAATTTAAGAATATAATGGCAGGCTATTTTGAGAAAAATAATAATGAGATCACTTTTGAAACCAACTGCTCAGAGATAAGATAAAAAAGGAGGAGTGATGAACAGGTAGAGCACAGAGGACTTTTAATTTGTTTTTTATTGAAGGGTAATTGCTTTACAGAATTTTGTTGTTTTCTGTCAAACCTCAACATGAATCAGTCATAGATACACATATATCCCCTCCCTTTTGAACCTCCTTCCCATCTCCCTCCCCATCCTACCCCTCTAGGTTCATACAGAGCCCCTGTTTGAGTTTCCTAAGCCATACAGCAAATCCCTGTTGGCTATCTACGTTACATATGGTAATGTAAGTTTCCAGGTTATTCTCTCCATACATCTCACCCTCTCCTCCCCTCTCCTCATGTCCGTAAGACTATTCTCTATGTCTGTTTCTCCACTGCTGCCCTGCAAATTAATTCTTCAGTACCATTTTCCTAGATTCCATGTATATATGCATTAGAATACTATATTTATCTTTCTCTTTCTGACTCACTTCACTCGCCAGGTTCATCCACCTCATCAGAACGGACTCAAATGTGTTCCTTTCTAGGGCTGACTAATACTCCATTGTGTACATGTACCACAGCTTCTTTATCCATCCATCTGTCCATGGACATCTAGGTTGCTTCCATGTTCTAGCTACAGTAAATAGTGCTGCAGTGAACAATGGGATACATGTGTCTTTTTAAATTTTGGTTTCTTCGGGGTATATGCCTAGGAGTGGGATTGCTGGGTCATATGGTGGTGTTACTCCCAGTTTTTTAAGGAATCTCCATCTTCCATGGTGGCTGTATCAATTTACATTCCCACCAACAGTGTAAGAGGGTTCCCTTTTCTCCACACCCTCTCCAGCATTTATTGTTTGTGGACTTTTTGATGATGGCCATTCTGACCGGTATGAGGTGATATCTCACTGCAGTTTTGATTTGCATTTCTCTAATAATGAGCGATGTTGAGCACCTTTTCATGTGTTTGTTAGCCATCTGTATGTTTTCTTTGGGAAAATGTCTGTTTAGGTCTTTTCCCTACTTTTTGATTGGGTTGTTTGTTTTTCTGGTGTTGAGTTGTATGAGCTGCTTGTATATTTTGGAAATTAACCCTCTGTCAGTTGTTTCATTTGCTATTATTTTCACCCATTCTGAGGGCTGTCTTTTCACCTTGCTTATAGTTTCTTTTGCTGGAGCACAGAGGATTTCAGGGCAGTGAAAATACTCTCTGATACTATAAGGATGGTACACGTCATTTTGCATTTGTCCAAACCCATTCTATATACAGAATGTACAACACTAAAAGTGACCCCTAATGTAAACTGTGGTCTCCGGGTAACTGTGATGTGTCAGTGTAGGCTTGACAGCTGTAACAAGCATACCACTCTGGTGGGGCATGTTGATAATGGGGGAGCAACGTATGTGGGGGGAGGGGAGTTTATGGGAAATCTCTATACCTTCCAATCAATTTTACTGTGAACAAAAAGCTGCTCTAAAATATAAAGTCTGCTTAAAAAAAATAGTTAAACTCAGAGGAAACATAGCCTTGTGCTGCTTTAGTCACTAAGTCGTGTCCGTGGGCTGCAGCCCGCCAGGCTCCTCTGTCCATGGCTTTCCCAGGCAAGAATACTGGAGCGGGTAGCCGTTTCCTTCTCCAGGGGGTCTTCCTGACCCAGGGATCAAATCCAGGTCTCCTCCATTGCAGGCAGATTCTTTACTAACTGAGCCACCAGGGAAGCCCATCATAACCATAAATATTCTTTTTATATAAAAAATTGAACAAAGAAAATTATCTTAAAATGAATATAGAAGCAGAAAAAAATAAGTTAGTAAAAAAATGAATTAATAAAAAACCTGGTTCTTTTTATTAACAAAACAAGAAGCAAGAAACAAAACTGAAAAACATTTGGCAAATATAATAAAGAAAACAGCTTTAACAAAAAAATTAATAAATTGGATATGAGGAAGTGATAAACATCGGAGATAAACNATCTTTTAATTTCATGGCTGCAATCACCTGCACACTTTAGCAAACAAGGGTGGCATCTTCAGCAACCAGTCTAGAATTTCTGAAAGTGTACAGTTTAAATGATAAAATATCATGCCCCTTAGAAGTCACTTCTAAGGGAAAGGCCACTTTGGAGAATCACAGCCAAAGGCGCCGAAGCCTGTAGGAAACCCCAGCCCGCCCCTGCTCTGGTCTTTCCCAGGCAGCTTGCTGCAACTGTCCAGTAAGGACATGCATGCCCTGAACACAGCAGAGGCACAAGGAATACTCATTCAGTGAATGCCCCTCAAGCCAATCACCAAATCACTCTGCCTAGGATAATGAGTTACTGGAAACTGTAATTGATGGGCTTCAGGACATTTGATACTAAGAAAAGTTAGTTTCAAAGAAGTCCTGCACTGACAGTTATGTAGTTTGGCTCTTTACTCTTTTGTGAGACTCAGAGGAGAAGTCACAGGCACACATGTGCACACACGCACACGTCCACTTCCCCAAGTAGCATAACAGGATTGCTTTGAAATTAATCCTATTTTGCAGAAGCTGTCACCTGAGCCCAAGAACACATCCCTAAATACTGAAGTTAGCACTGTTTTAAGTGTAAATTCACATTTCAAAAATGGAGGGAGAACTTACATCACATGGTATCTTAAGCCCTGATGAATGCTGCAGCTCACAAAAATCAGAACATATGTACCTCATGGAAAAAGAGAATTTCTAAACCCACTGTAAAGAACTAGGTCTGATTGCTTTCTCCAGCAGGTGTGATAGCCAACCATCTCCTTTGGGGGTGGGGACGGGCAAGGTTAGAATATTTTTCTTCACTTCACAGGCTGTAGAAATCAAACAAATTTTTAGAAAAGAAATACGAGAAACACAGAGGCAATAAGGTAAAATACTTTATAAAGTGACAGTCTCTCAGTCGTGCCCGACTCTTTGCGACCCCATGGACTTTACAGTCCATGGAATTCTCCAGGCCAGAATACTAGAGCGGGTAGCCTTTCCCTTCTCCAGGGGATCTTCCTAACCTGGGGATCGAATCCAGGTCTCCTGAAGTGCAGACAGATTCTTTACCAACTGAGTCACAAGGGAAGCCCAAGAATACTGGAGTGGGTAGCCTATTCCTTCTCCAGCAGATCTTCCTGACCCAAGAATGGAACCGGGGTCTCCTGCATTGCAGGCAGATTCTTTACCAACTGAGCTATCAGGGAAGGCCTTACTTTATAAAGGACACCCTAATTNAGTCACAAGGGAAGCCCAAGAATACTGGAGTGGGTAGCCTATTCCTTCTCCAGCAGATCTTCCTGACCCAAGAATGGAACCGGGGTCTCCTGCATTGCAGGCAGATTCTTTACCAACTGAGCTATCAGGGAAGGCCTTACTTTATAAAGGACACCCTAATTAAAGTTCTACTTTGAGATGAATTATACAGAATAGTGAGGAAGGACTTTAAAATATCAACAAGACCTATTTCATTCATCCTGTAAGTAACTATGGATTGACATTGATTTATGAGTAAGATATTAGGACAGGTTTAAAAGATTTTAATTCAACCAGTTGTGTATACGAGTTGTCAATCTAGTGGGTATGTGAGTTGGATATTAAAATATCAAAACAATATATCAAACAAAACTACTCATGGAAATTTACTTTTACACCCCATTAATCCACAGTGAAAGTGAAAAAGTGAAAGTCACTTACTCGTGTCAGACTCTTTGCGACCCCATGGACTATACAGTCCATGGAATTCTCCAGGCCAGAATACTGGAGTGGGTAGCTGTTCCTTTCT
Source organism: Oreotragus oreotragus (assembly GCA_006410675.1). Classification (NCBI taxonomy): domain Eukaryota; kingdom Metazoa; phylum Chordata; class Mammalia; order Artiodactyla; family Bovidae; genus Oreotragus; species Oreotragus oreotragus. The sequence goes on along the minus strand of SJYX01003668.1, from coordinate 322,266 downwards.
CTAGGGGATCTTCCCAACCCAGGTATCGAACCCAGCTGAGCCACCAGGGAAGAACAAGAATACTAACGTGGGTAGCCTATCCCTTCCTCCAGGGGATCTTCCTGACCCAGGAATTGAATCAGGGTCTCCTNTGGACTATACAGTCCATGGAATTCTCCAGGCCAGAATACTGGAGTGGGTAGCTGTTCCTTTCTCTAGGGGATCTTCCCAACCCAGGTATCGAACCCAGCTGAGCCACCAGGGAAGAACAAGAATACTAACGTGGGTAGCCTATCCCTTCCTCCAGGGGATCTTCCTGACCCAGGAATTGAATCAGGGTCTCCTGCATTGCAGGCAGATTTCTTACCTGCTGAGCTGCCAGGGAAGCCCATTTACCCATAAACCAGTGCTAAATACAAATAAAAGTAGTAGTTTCAAGCAGACTATTATTTGATAACGAAAGAAAAATATTCCGTTTGATACCAAGGACATCTTGAAAGAGATATCTTTGGGGGCTCTCTGCTTTGTACTGACAGTACACATGTGGCTAATGGACCAAAACTTGTCTTCCTGTGTGGGGCAGTGGGGTTGGGAGACACATGGAAAGGACTTTAATATTCAACTAAGGTGAAATGAAAAGGGGAAATAAAAATTTAGAAGTGAAAATTCTGTGGGTCTCCTGAAGAAAATTCAATATAAAAATACCTATATTTGAATGAAAACTCAGCACATCGACACTTGTCAGTCCACTGCTGCTGCTAAGTCGCTTCAGTCGTGTCTGACTCTGTGCAACCCCATAGACGGCAGCCCACCAGATTCCCCCATCCCTGGGATTCTCCAGGCAAGAACACTGGAGTGGGTTGCATTTCCTTCTCCAGTGCATGAAAATGAAAAGTGAAAGTGAAGTCGCTCAGTCGTGTTCGACTCTTAGCGACCCCATGGACTGCAGCCCACCAGGCTCCTCGATCCATGGGATTTTCCAGGCAAGAGTACTGGAGTAGGATGCCATTGCCTTCTCCACAGAACCCCATAAACATCCACTCTTTCTGACTTATTAGTAATAACATTTGACAGTTTTCTACTGATGTTAAGGACACGTGTCTTAGCACATGCTGCTACTGCTACTGCTGCTAAGTCGCTTCAGTCGTGTCCAACTCTGTGCGACCCCATAGATGGCAGCCCACCAGGCTCCTCCGTCCCTGGGATTCTCCAGGCAAGAACACTGGAGTGGGTTGCCACTGCCTTCTCCAATGCATGAAAGTGAAAAGTGAAAGTGAAGTCGCTCAGTTGTGTCCGACTCTTAGCGACCCCACGGACTGCAGCCCACCAGGCTCCTCCATCCATGGGATTTTCCAGGCAAAAGTACTGGAGTGGGTTGCCACTGCCTTCTCTGAAATTGGGATTCTAGTGATTACCTAAATAGCTACCTTCTTAGAAATAAGCTGAGATACCTGGATTTTTTCTCTCATCCTTAGTAGGTTCAAGTTTTTTCACTGCAGAAGCCTCAACAAGAATAAAGGGAAACACAAATTATAGTCTTAGTCTCCACAAATAAATAGGCTAATTTAGTTGTATTCACTGCTTAAATGGTCATACTACCACATAGAGGAACTCTGATAGGACAATCCACCAAAAGACAGTTACTTTCAAGTAGTGTGAACAAGTTTTATTCACATTGCTGAAAAGATTCCCATTAGAACTCCTTTATGGTAAATAATTTGACTCTTGGAATTGTCAAAATTTTTGAAACATGCTTGAATAAGCAACTCCTCCAGATATGTACCCATTACACTAAAATATATTTATGCTGTATATATAATAGATGTACTAAGAGTCTGAGACTTGAAATTCTAGGCTTTGACAGAGTGCTCAAAACAAGTAGGGACTGCAACAAAAAATAACCAGTAGACCCTCAAAGAAAAATGCCTGTTCAACGTGAATGCATTTACAATTCCTAAGAACTCCTCTTCTACACTCAAATACACACGATTTCTGTCAAGTCTTCTCTTCTAATGTGAGTCTAATTAAAATAAATATATAAGAAAAATTACTTCTTTTTCTATTACTCAACCAACATGGATGTGAACGTGAAGTCGCTCAGTCGTGTCCGACTCTTTGTGACCCCATGGACACCAGATTCCTCCGTCCATGGGATTTTCTAGGCAAGAGTACTGGAGTGGGTTGCCATTTCCTTCTTCACTCAACCAACAGGTAGGCCTAAAATTTATCTGGGATTTGTGTCAACTTACAGAGACATTACTTTGCCAACTAAGGTAGTCTAGTCAAAGCTATGTTTTTTCCAGTAATCATGTATGGATGTGAGAGTTGGCATGTGAAGAAGGCTGAGCGCCGAAGAATTGATGCTTTCGAACTGTGGTGTTGGAGAAGACTCTTGAGAGTCCCTTGGACTGCAAGGAGATCCAACCAGTCCATTCTGAAGGAGATCAGTACTGGATGTTCTTTGGAAGGAATGATGCTACAGCTGAAACTCCGGTACTTTGGCCACCTCATGCGAAGAGTTGACTCATTGGAAAAGACTGTGATGCTGGCAGGGGTTAGGGGCAGGATGAGAAGGGGACGACAGAGGATGAGATGGCTGGATGGCATCACTGACTCAATGGACGGAAGTCTGAGTGAACTCCGAGAGTTGGTGATGGACAGGGAGGCTTGGCGTGCTGCGATTCATGGGGTTGCAGAGTCAGACACAACTGAGCGACTGAACTGAACTGACAGTAACCCATTTACATATAGGAGTTGAACCCATACAAAACTGACTCAATGGACGGAAGTCTGAGTGAACTCCGAGAGTTGGTGATGGACAGGGAGGCTTGGCGTGCTGCGATTCATGGGGTTGCAGAGTCAGACACGACTGAGCGACTGAACTGAACTGACAGTAACCCATTTACATATAGGAGTTGAACCCATACAAAGAGACGAGTTTGTTGTATTAAAAACCAGTAATGAAACAGTCACTGACAATAAACTCTAAAATGTGGCAACACTTTAGAAATCAACACAAAAAAAGCAAACCCATTCCCAAAGTCTGCAAATGTATTAGTTCACCAAAGGATAGAACTTCTTCCTAGCACTAACTTCTAGGGAATTATGTGTGTGTATTCATGTGTGTGTGTATGTATGTGCACCTTTAACTAAATTCCAAGTGGAACACACTGAATGCAGGAATGAATGACGTGATGCTGTGACTGGGCGCTTGGCCTTTCAGCCTGCCTTGCAACATGGCACCATGAAATGACAGCTGGAGAAAGAAGTTTTCTGAAACGGCCAGAGAGTAAAATAGAGTTGTTCTAAGATAAAAGAATAAAGCAGAAAGTTACTTTGCCTTTGGCCTCCTCCTCTTTCCTCATCCAGTTCTCTATCCTGCTGAGAGGCATGTACTGTTGTTGGTAAGAGGGTGAACTTCACAGCCAGTCCCCGTGTCCAGCTCCATCACCATAACTGCAGGCAATTTACCTAACCTCCCACTTCCATATCTGAAGGAAAGGGATAATAATGGTGCTCACCCAAAAAGGGCTACTGTGAAGATGTAATGACCTAAGATATTAGTGCTTACGATGGTGCCTGGCACATATAGGCCAATAAGTTAGCTATTTTGATTGCTACTGAAGGGTCTGGGCTTCCAGAACCTCCCTCTGGGCTTGCTCCTGTTAGAGCCATAGTCCACGCTCCAGCTCCTCCCAAAGCCCCTGCCCTCCACTGAAACACCTCCGTCACTTAGAACAGCACTCTTTGTCAATGCCATCATCCCCAACAAAGGAGGAATAGGTGCTAACACCCTGGCTATTACTTTTCATCTGAGTAAGGGGGGAGTGCATGGGGAGCTTCTGAAGATCTAAACAGGTAGTGCCAAGAGCTGGGGGCAGATCCTTTCTATTCACAGCAGTAGCCATCCTTTCCCTCCAGGCTTAGGATCCAATGTGACTGAACATTCAACACTAGCACTTTTTCAGTACAAGGAAGACAAAAATCAGTTTCCATGGAGATTCTCAAACTGTTCTAACACAACACCAAGAAAGTGTTCTACTTTTCCTACTAAAAAGCTTCAGTGTTGCTGTACCTTCCAGCTTTCCCTCCATGTGCAGTTCACTAAGTCAATTAAAAAGTGGTTTCTTTTCTTCAAAAGAAAACTAAATGCAAGAAATTATAGCATTAACACTATCATTCCCCAGTTTCCATCAACTTTCATCTGGTTTTAATAACCATTTCTTCCATTGCTTTGCCCCAAATGCTATATAATATGTGTAGTTAGAGTGAGTTAAAGCATGTAAAAATAAACTTGGTAGATTTATAAGAATTTTACCACTGGTCCAGATAGCTGGAGATGTAAATGGCCCCTACTAGTGGAAAGAACAGCAGGACAGCTTAAAAATTAAAACCCCAAAATGGATTTTTCGTAATGCAGGAAGACGTAAGGTGAGCTTCACACTGAGTGCGCACACACCCTCAGGACACAGGCCCTTGTGTGGTCTGGGCAGTGAACGCTGCTGCATCGCAGGAAAGAATGAGTCACAGGATGCTGAATCTTTGCACTCATGCTCTCCTTCTCAGGTTCTTGACCCAGTGAAGGAGCTCACGACCTTCTCCTCCTACCTGCCCTTTCAGGAGTGAGGTTTTCATTGCAGAACTCAGGACTCTGTTCCCACTTCACTTGGCATTTCACTCAAGTTGGAGAAGAAATACAAGGAATTTATGTCTCACCTGTCCAGAATGAGGTCTGGAGCAAAGATGAGCTTGCCAGGGTGGTCGATGGAGCGCCACATCAGCCCCACCATGAGCACCTCCAACCAGCAGCTCTCCAAGAGCCGCACTTGGTCGTACAGGCTGAGCTCCACGAAGCCTGGGGAAAGCAAGAGGCTGTGAGCATACCTGCCCTCCTCCTTAGCTCCCTGATTCCATTAAAAAAAAAAGAGAGAGCAAGTTTTGAAAAGCTAAGAAAACACAAATCATCCAGAGTGCAGGAGAAATCAATATTTTAAAGATGTGGCTAATAGCTGATGAGGAAGAAAATCCTGAATTCAGAGTGAGTAACTCACAATTTCCAGTCTCAAGCACCTTCTAGAGAGAAATGTACATCATTCAGAATTTCCAAAGGATTATTAGCTGGGCTTATACAGCTCCCAGACAGATGCTAGGGAAGAAGACAAAGCTGGCACTGACCTTTGTTAGTTATATCCCAGTAATCCCTGTGCACTACCGAGAAAGACAGAGTTCAGACACCAGCCAGAAGGGCTGCCTGTCTGGCCCAGCCCATGACGGGGGCAGGAGGAGTAAGGGGACAGAATAGTAGGGGTGATGGGTGAGGGGCTTGCAGAGAAAACAGGACCAGCTTCTTCAGAAAATCAAAGTTCCAGCTGAAAGAGTTTCTCCAATTGCTTACCATTTCCCATCTAGTATTAGAATCATTCTTCTGAGTGGGTGCACTTGTTTCTGGGCTATTCTATGCTGAAGAACACACGTAACAACAGAAACAGGTCCCTAAGGGAAAACTTCAGAAGCAGAGATCACTGGGGCTTCCTCCATAAGTCATGATAAGAGGAGGAAGCCGTCTAATATAAATATAGTCAACAAACAAATGACCTTGGAGTGCAATGGACTTTGGTTAGAACCCCTGCTCGGCCTCATCCCAGCTAGTTATTTGATCTTCTTTTAAGTCTTTGTTTTTCTTACAGGAAAAATGGGGGCAATAACGCCTACCTCTGAGAATTTCCGAGAGGTGAGACCTCTCATCATCCTCTTGTTACCGACGAGGACACTACGGCACAGAGAACACATCTGGTTCAACTCTTTGAACAATTGTAACAGAAGTCTGGACAAAGGAGAACCGAATGGAAAGATGGATAAATCCTTTCCAAAGCCACATCGTACATACTCAGTTCACGTTCCTGGTATGTGTATACGTTCCAACCTCACCCACAGTTACAGACAATAAGCCTGCCCAAGGAAGATAAAGCTTTTCATACTTATAGATCTTCAACAAAGCCAAGGGTAGGTGATAGGCTTTCTTTTTTTTTTTTTTTTTGGTCTAGACAATGACTATGCTAGCTGAGAAAGTGGGGTGAGGGGGTGGAAATCCCATAACTTCAGACTATGCCTAAGCTTTCACAAAATTTTCCAAAACACCAGGCTTGAAGAGGGATTGACTCAGCTTAAGAAATCTGTTTTGCTTTGGCACAAAGAAGCTACACAGCTCTCAGAAGTAATTAATTACCACTCTCCAGGTGGGGTCTCGAAAACTAGGCTTGGCATACACATAGATCAAAAGCTAGAGGAAACTGCACCAGTATTGTCTCCTATGGGAAAGAGCTCAGGGGGAAAAAAAAAAAAAATCATTCTGGCAAAGGAGAAGATGCTAAACTATCAAAACTGAAGTGAAAAAATCTGAAAATTCTCAGAAAGCTCAGAAGCCAACAAATGACCCCTATGGATCCTGTTCTCTGAGACCCTTAACCCAGGTGCTCTTCCCCCAGCTCCCTCAGTCTTTAAAATCTGCCTCATGTAGTTGTTGCCCTCTAGGCCGTAGAAATCCTCCTTAGTGACTTAGAACTTGGAGACCTCATTTCCTAGACAAATGGAAAGATGTGCATGGAGAAGCCCTTTCAGAGGAAGCATGGGTTGCTGTCAATCTATGTTACAATCCTTGATTCATTCTTTCATGGAAATACCAATTCAAATGATAACTAGATGGTGACCATGCAGTACCTTGGGTGTATATGTTACAAACTGGTCTGGGAAAATGAACACATTATAGAATAGAAAATGCATGTTCTAAATGACAATTCAGGAATAACCAACCCATTTTTAATTTTATCAAGTTAAAAAGCATTCCAGGTTTATTGATGATTCATGTTACTTTTATAGCTGATTTACTCTACTTATCCATTTTATTCATTTATGAATGTATTACTGATTTTTTTCTTTATTGGAACAAAATTTTACAATTACTATTTAGCATCAGAGAAATTCACTTTCATACTGTGAAATGTCATACTGTGCCCCACCTCACCCTTACCTGACCACACCACTCCTCCCAAGGTGATGAGTTCACAGCCAGGAGATGGGTTAAGGTGGAGCCCAGCTTTCTTTCTTTTAGACCATGCTCCAGGTCTCAGGACCTTAAAATTCCCTGCCTAAATGGCCCCACACCCACATCCAGAGCATGGGTGGGTCTCTTCCCTGGGTCTATCTTCCCAGAACATATCTAGGCATGAGATATAATGAAACCAGCTAATGTCTGTAGATGTGAACAGGTAGGATTCGGTGTGTGCAAGGCAGTGTGGGATCAGTGGAGTGGGGAACAGGGATGGACAGGAGGAGAAGGGGCCCATCATATACAACTCCTTCTGCACTGCCATGTCTGGTACAGAACTCAGAGGAATTCAAGAATTCTAAATTGAAACATGGCCACCTGTGTTGAAGGCACAAGTGTCAAGATAAGAAGAAAGGACATATTCCATTTAAAGCTTATAAATCAAGCTGTCAAACCGCTAAATACTCAGGACACAGCTTGCGGACCTCCATTCTGTATTTGTGCCCCATAAAAGTTAGGAGCAGGCCTTTCTACAAATAAATGTAAAGCTAAGACTCAGAAGGCCCTACCTGGAATCTTCTTGGCCCAGCTGATCATGTGTACCAGTTCCTTGTCGGCCAGCTTGGTCAGGGACATCATCATGGAGGCCTCAGTGAAGGGAGCGCTGGGGCGGCTCATGAGCACGTGGGGCGGCTCGGCCTCCAGAAGCGTAAGCACCAGCTGCTCTGGGCTCAGGGCACTCAGCAGCAGCTCCTTCACTCGGGTCATGGGTCCACCATTCCTCTTGGTTTTGCTCAGGCAGTGCAGCTGCTCATCAGAATTTCTCTGCCTTCGCACTATGCGGTACCCACACCTTTCTCTCCGGGAGCCTAAAAGAGAGCAGATAACACAGTGCTTTCCCCGTCTCTTCCCCAACACAGCATCAGGTTCCTCCAGTCACCAGGATGAAAACAGAAATCGTTGTAAGACCTGAGTCTATTCATAGAATATGGCTTAGTACAGGAATCTGACTTTTATTTCTGGAGCCTGTGAGGCATGTATTAAGATATTACATTTGTGACTGTATTAGCAAAATCAATAATGACTTTTGAGAGACAACAACCCAAATGATCTTTAGGTTTCCTTTTCAAGACTATCTATTTCATTTCTAAATCTAAATCCATCTTTCTTTTAAAGAGTACTAACAGACTTCAGTTTCCAAACCATGAAATTAGGAATTTTCTTCAAGCAGAAGATAGGGAAAAGTAGAAACTGACTATAAACAATGCATTTTAATAATACATCTTTGAATTTTTTTTGCATGTGTGTATGTGTGTCTGTGTATTTTTTTTACATACTTACACAAATAACTATTTCAAATAATAAGTTAACTGGAAAAATTTGAGATTAGATATATTTTTAAAATCTAGACATAATGCTCAAAATTCCCTAAGCTAGGCTTCAACAGTATGTGAACTGAGAACTTCCAGATGTTCAAGCTGGATTTAGAAATGGCAGAGGACTCAGAGATCAAATTGCCAACATCCGTTGTATCATAGAAAAAGCAAGAGAGTTCCAGAAAAACATCTACTTCTGCTTCATTGACTATGCTAAAGACTTTGACTGTGAGTGTGTATGTGTGTCTGTGTATTTTTTTTACATACTTACACAAATAACTATTTCAAATAATAAGTTAACTGGAAAAATTTGAGATTAGATATATTTTTAAAATCTAGACATAATGCTCAAAATTCCCTAAGCTAGGCTTCAACAGTATGTGAACTGAGAACTTCCAGATGTTCAAGCTGGATTTAGAAATGGCAGAGGACTCAGAGATCAAATTGCCAACATCCGTTGTGTCATAGAAAAAGCAAGAGAGTTCCAGAAAAACATCTACTTCTGCTTCATTGACTATGCTAAAGCCTTTGACTGTGTGGATCACAACAAACTGTGGAAAATTCTTAAGAGATGGGAATATCAGACCACCTTACCTGCCTTCCTGAGAAATCTGTATGCAGGTTAAGAAGCAATAGTTAGAACTGGACATAGAACAACAGACTAGTTCCAAATCAGGAAAGAAGTACACCAAGGCTGTATATTGTCACCCTGCTTATTTAACTTATATGCAGAGTATATCATGGGAAATGCTGGGCTGGATGAATCACAAGCTGGAATCAGGATTGCTACAAGAAATATCAATAATCTCAGATATGCAGATGACACCATCTTTATGGCAGAAAGTGAAGAGGAACTAAAGAGCCTCTTGATGAAAGTGAAAGAGGAGAGTGAAAAAGCTGGCTTAAAACTCAGCATTCAAAAAATGAAGATCATGGCATCTGGTCCCATCACTTCATGGCAAATAGATGGGGAAACAATGGAAACAGTGACAGACTTTATTTTCTTGGGCTCCAAAATCACTGCAGATGGTTACTACAGCTATGAAGTTAAAAGACGCTTGCTCCTTGGAAGGAAAGCTATGACCAACCTAGACAGCATATTTAGAAGCAGAGACATTATTTTACTGACAAAGGTCCATAAATCAAAGCTATGAATTTTTCCAGTAGTAATGTATGGATGTGAGAGTTGGACCGTAAAGAAAGCTGAGCACCAAAGAATTGATGCTTTTAAACTATGTGTTGGAGAAGACTCTTGAGAGTCCCTTGAACTGCAAGGAGTTCAAAACAGTCAATCCTAAAGGAAATCAGTCCTGAATACTCACTGGAAGGACTGACACTGAAGCTGAAACTCTGATACTTTGGCCACCTGATGCAAAGATCTGACTCATTGGAAAAGACCCTGATGATGGGAAAGATTGAAAGCGGGAGGAGAAGGGGACAATAGAGGATGAGATGGTTGGATGGCATCACCGACTGGATAGACATGAGTTTCAACAAGCTCTTGGAGTTTGTGATGGACAGAAAGGCCTGACGTGCTGCAGTCCATGGGTCACAAAGAGTTGGACACAACTGAACAACTGAACTGAACAGATAAAGACAAATAGAGAAAGGAGGGAAACATGGGATGGCCGATGGCCAGCTGTTGCTGTTTTATGTAGGGAGGCTATGGAAGACTGTACTGACAAAGGTGAATTTTAGGTAGAAACCTGAAGGAAGGAGGAGCAGGAAAGAAAGAGACTTCCAGGTGATAACAGGGGAGGATATGTGACACTTGGGTGGAGCAGGTGAGGAGCAAAAGAGCAGGAGATGAGCAAGGGCCTTGTGGATTTTGTAAGGACTTGAATGAGAATGAGGAGTCAACACAGGGTTTGAAGAAGAGGAGGGACATGATTTGACTTACATTTTTCAAAGCATCACTTCAATTGCATTTTTGAAAATAATCTATGGGAGACAAGGTCTGAAGAAAGGAGAAGATTAGGAGAACACAGCAGTAAACCAAGTGAGAAATGATGATGATCAAGATGACTGGACCAGAGAAGAGGAAGTAAAATGATGTGAGACATGATCAGATATTGCATATATTTGGAAGGCAGAACTAACAAGATCTCCTGAGAAATTAAACATGGAAGGTAAGAGAAAGAAGGTAAAGGTTTAGCCTGAACTGTGGTGTTGGAGAAGACTCCTGAGAGTCCCTTGGACTACAAGGAGATCCAACCAGTCCATTCTGAAGGAGATCAGCCCTGGGATTTCTTTGGAAGGAATGATGCTAAAACTGAAACTCCAGTACTTTGGCCACCTCATGCGAAGAGTTGACTCATTGGAAAAGACTCTGATGCTGGGAGGGATTGGGGGCAGGAGGAGAAGGGGACGACTGAGGATGAGATGGCTGGATGGCATCACGGACTTGATGGACGTGAGTCTGAGTGAACTCTGGGAGTTGGTGATGGACAGGGAGGCCTGGCATGCTGTGATTCATGGGGTCGCAAAGAGTCAGACACGACAGAGTGACTGAACTGATGGAAGAGGGGGATTGCCACGGACTGAGAAGAGAAAAACTGGGGGAAGGTATGTGTGTGTATGTTTTGGGGAAGTCAGCTGAGAACTCAATTCAGAAATTCTATTTTGGAAATAACACATTTCAGATGTTTATTACAGATCCAAGTGACAATATTGAGCAGGCAGTTGAAGGTACAAGTTTGTAATTCAGAAAAAGTTCTGAAATGAAATATAAACTTATGATTTATTAGGATATTAAGCCCTGGGTCTAGTTGAGATCACCATGAATGAATGTTGATATGTAAGAATTAGAGAATTTAACTCTGAGACTCTTCAATATTTAAGGAGCAGTGATATAAGGAAGAAGCAGAAGAAGAGACTGAAAAAGATCTGTGAGGTAGGAGGGATCCAGGTGAGGAAATTGTTTCATGTGGGAGGAACACCCTACCGTGTCAAGAGAGAAGGCTATAAGAGAAGAGTGAGGAAAAGGTTTTTAATCTCCAGCTGCAGCCTCTCACTCAAAAGCAAAAGCTTTCGTAGAAACACCCTTATAGAAGTGCCCTTTTATATTTGTAACACTTAGAAAGTAAAGTATTTTACTTAGATCATATTGAAATTCTGTTGACAGTTCATGGTTTAAAATGATGTCCCTAAACCATATGCTCAAAATGACCCCCAGGCTTTTAAATTCCTTACTGGATGAGGAAATTATTCAATAAAAGGAAATTATCTCACTGACTGTGTTATTAGGAATGTAGCTTAGTGATTTTCCAGAAAGACAGATTACCTGACCCCGATGGATAATTTTCTTAAGTCTTGTACCATCCAAGTTGATAAAAAGCAGCTCTAGTCACTGTGTATTACCATTTACCATTTCCCTGCTGGATATCATTTTATTGTCTGGGGCTTCAAGGAAGCTATAGACGTAATGGACAAAGAGTACCTTAAAAGGTCAAGATCCCTAAAAGTTAATGAATCAAACTTCTGTCCAGTGGCATATTTTAAGAACATCTAATGGGGAAGGCAATGGCACCCCACCCCAGTACTCTTGCCTGGAAAATCCAATGGACGGAGTAGTCGGGTGGGCTGCAGTCCATGGGGTCGCTAACAGTCGGACAGACTGAGCAACTTCACTTTCACTTTTCTCTTTCATGCATTGGAGAAGGAAATGGCAACCCATTCCAGTATTCTTGCCGGGAGAATCCCAGGGATGGGGGAGCCTGGTGGGCTGCCGTCTATGGGGTCACACAGAGTCGGACACGACTGAAGTGACTTAGCATTAGCAAGGGTATATAAGGGCAGGTACACTATACTCTAGATGTAATGATGAAATAATTTGTAATATAAAAACTGATTTACAGTCCATCCTAAAGGATATCAGTACTGGGTATTCATTGGAAGGACTGATGCTAAAGCTGAAACTCCAATACTTTGGCCACATGATGCGAAGAGCTGACTCATTTGAAAAGACCCTGATGCTGGGAAAGATTGAGGGCAAGAGGAGAAGGGGACAACAGAGGATGAGATGGCTGGATGGCATCATCGACTTGATGGACATGGGTTTGGGTGGACTTGGAGCTGGTGATGGACAGGGAGGCCTGGTGTGCTGCGGTTCATGGGGTCACAAAGAGTCGGACATGACTGAGCGACTGAACTGAACTGAACACTTTCCTCTTCCGTTTTTTAAATCCCATGTGTATGTGTATATATATATATATATATGTATGTATTTATGGTATATATATAAACTGGACTACACAAATCAAATGGATGTTGTTAGTAATAGCCTCCTCCTGTGACTGTAATTAAATGCTTTGTAAACTTTGAGAAAAAAGCCTGACTTACTAAGTTCCAGAATATTATTTGACTTGCATTTTAGAAGGCTTACATAAATATGCATGAGTTAATTAGTGATGGCTAATAAGTCATGTATTGTTTTTTTTTCCTACCTGTTCACCTTAAGAATATCCAGGCAGAAGAAAGAGGAAAAAAGAGAGTGAGGAAGAAAGAAAACAGAAGGAAAGAAAGATGGGAGGGAGGAGGGAGGAAGAAGGAGGGACAAAATGTGTGCTTAGAGAGAGTTAATAGGTATTCGGGAAAAGTTGAAAAACAAACAGTCCTAGACCAATATAAAGCATCGTGGGTTTTTTTTTCTTCTTCTTCTTTTCTTGTTTTGGAAAAGCACAAAACAGTTATTATGATAAAATGCCTGCATCTTCAATACTCTGTATTGAGAAGCCAGGAATAGTAGCAGATGAGCTGAGCAGATTCATCCAGTTTCACACAAAGACACTGCATAACCTGGAACTTGGCGCTTCCAAACTCCAAGTTGAGCAGTTCTGCCAAGGCTACTCTGCAATCACAGACCCCTCAGAAATGTGCCTTCAGGTGCTAAAAGACTTGGCTAAAGAATCTGATGTGATTTGGTCTTCTTAACCATTTCACGTGTAGTATTAGACATCATTGTAAACTGCACACAGGGATGGAATTCAATTTGCAGCATACAGTATATGTTAATATGGAAGCACTGGGATAAATAATTTATTCACTTGGCTGTTTTGTGAGGCACTTTGCTATACCTGTTGCCAGTCCTTCAACTCCATCTTTGTTACAGTTTACCAAGATGATCCATGACACTAAATATACCTTAGCCTTACTAACTAAGGCTTACTAAGGCCCAGACTGTACAATGTTCTGGATATGCTGTTTATGTTGCCATTTGGAAATAGCATATATTCTGAACAGCTGGGCAGACATCATAGCATCTGGAGCAGGAGAGAGCCTTTAGGCATGCAGTGACTAACCAAGATGCCACGGAAAGAAGTGTAAGCATCAACAATTTCATGCTTTTATACAAATGACAATAGTGCTTAGCAAAGTGGCTCAAATGTTTCCAGTGGTCTCTATTCTTGAGAATTTTCAAAACCAATCTTAAATGTTTCTGAATCAATAGGAATTAGTTTAAATTGTGCTTCTCTCAGGCAAAGTATTGTAAATCAATCTCCTCCTAAACATACATGAGCAGCTTAAAATTACATCACACGCGATGGCCAACAAGTGTTGGATGCCAAATCTAAATAGAGTAAATCTAATTTTCACTAGATTGAAATATGTAATACAGAAATGGACTTTTAAAATGTCATGGAAAGTAACTGCCTTGCCTCTAACTCTAATATGCTCCTTAAATACCCAATATATACCACAGATCAAATAGACTAGGAAACCAGGTCACAGTAAACATTTGAGAAAAAAAAAAAAACTCTATATAGCATACAGAAGTCGTCATTTAAACAGACAATTGGCCATACTTTTCAAAAACTGTGAAAAAACTGTGCTCCCTAATTTCATGTTGATTGCTCACAAAAGGAATGGCACAATATGGGATTTTCGCTTTCAAAGCCTTTAAAGAGATGAAACTTATTTAAAGTTAATTATTATTTTTAAATAGGTTTACAAATAAAGGGGAAGAAAACAAGTGACTATCTGAAGGTGTAAGTGTGGAGGAACCCATATAAAACATATTGCCATAAAAACACAAAGTAATCCCCCATTTTCCGGTTATATGTAATCCTTCTATTTTCATGAGTTGCATTCATTACACTGCAGTTTCATTCTAGAGGAAGTTCAAGAATTAGAGGAAATGTTAAGAATGTGAAATACACTTGACACCGCCTACAATGCACAGAACTCATACCACCTTTAGGCCTATACAAGAAATTAACTCTGGATAAATATTTGCTTGCATATTTTATATAAATCACACCTATCTAAATTCCAAATCTATGAATATCTTTAAAAAGTTCCATTTTCAATCTGCTGAAAAAAAAAGAAAAACCTAAATGAAAGAGAGCTGAACGATCACATTTCAAACTTGAGAAAGTTTTTAATAAAAGTAAATAATAAGCTCCTAAACATATCTGACTAAAGGATATTCAGGGAAAAAAAAAAAACTCTCTAGCATACCTCTATTTCGAAAACATTAGCTCAAGTCAGATTTACCAGGAAACACCATTGTTTTCGATTTTCAGTGTGTTTGTAACGATTTACACTAACCCACTATTATCTTGTGAAGCCCTGATGTATTCCCTGGTTATTCACACAAGGAAAGTTAAATTAAAGGCTGAACTTGCATTTTAAAGCCTGGGGCAAGAGAAAGTTGAGTAGGTCAAAGAGAAGGAAAACTATTTGGTTTTCAAGGAAGGCAGGGGAAGGCTCCTCTGTTCAAGCACCGGTAGTTGCTGTGAGGAGCCAAGCTGGGGTGAACTCAAAAAGGAGTCTCTTTTATTTCAGTACAGAGATTTCTGCAGGGACACTGGCAGTAGACATACAGAGAAGCCTCTAGGAATGTCTCTGCAGGGATCTCAGGTGTGCTCACCTGCTGGGGCAGGTGAGAGGGAAGCTCTGTGGAAGTCTGGGACTGACCAGAATAATTGCTCTTGGGAGAGGCTTTGATTTCCTCCAGTAAAGGAAGATAAAGCGGGTGCCCATGGGGCCAGGGCAAGTGAGAACTTGGAATATTTTCTATTTATTTCTCCTTTAAAAAAAAAAAAACTGTCTCATCATTCATTAACGTTTCTTCCGCCCTAGCTGGTTTAATTTAGGGCCAGTGTTTGTTTATTTTTGTTGTTCTTCTTGATTTCCTGGAAGACTGACAAACAGTCTAAAGAATGTGAGTGCCTGCTTTGAATTAAGCCCACCGAGTCAGATTACTGGTTGCAAAGACAGCGGTTAGGAAACAGCCAGTTTTGATTCAAGTTAGAAAGAGGCCCTCACAGTTCTGAAAGCAATGCAAAGAGCAAGGAGAACTGGGCTATATTCTTTGGTTACTTACAAGAAGCCTGGAATAAATTGCTTGTTTGTTTAACAGCTTTTGAAAGTAGCGGATAAATTGCTTTTGGTGACTAAATGTGGTTATGGGAGGTTGAACAATTGGAGTCATTTCCATAATCAGCAATCGCTGTTGTTGAAATTAGAGAGAAAAGTAAGTGATAAAGGGTAAACATGTCTGGCAGGAAGCATTATTCAATCTAAAGCCATCCCAAATGGTTAAAAATGTAGCTTACATTACACTCCTGTGATTTTACAACAACATAGAAGAAAAGAAGACCACTCGATTTCACAGTTCCAGGGGAAAACGAGGCTCTTTCTGGGACTTTTACTTTCCCAGCAATGTGTTTGTGATGCATTCCAGATGGACAGGCCTTGAAAAGTGACAGTACCCATCTATTTGTGAGAATGAACACAGGGAGAGTGAGAGTTTTCACATCTCTTTGTCGCTGAAACATAAACACCGCAAACCACAAATGAGTCCACTTAATCCAATCTGGGAGGACTCCTTAGAACAAGACGCTTTATCAGTTATCATCAAAGCATCCGGTCTAATTCTCCTTCGCCCAAGTCTCTCTGAGTGGATGGGGCAGGGGGGG
>SJYX01003668.1:285603-305768 GCA_006410675.1 Oreotragus oreotragus | reverse complement strand
CGGGGGGGGAGGGGAGGCGGGCAGGGCGCTTGATGGAATGGAAATTCAAAAAAAGCTCAAGACAGTTCTTTGGATGAAGATATACAGCTGATATTTTAATGGGTGGGTGACACAAGGGTGAAACACATCAACGGTAAGCTGTGAGTTCGATTAAAATATAAAAAGATCTTGACAAATTGGAAACATGACCTAAATCTAATAGAATGACATTTAAAGGAAAGAAATGTTAGAACCTGAACTTGGTTGAGAAAGGCATCTGCGTGGATAGAGGACATGCAACTGAGCAGGGGCCCTTATAACAAAGTGTGTGTCGTTTTGCTAATCAGCTCCAGAAGAAAACAACAGTGGCTGACTGTAAGAAAACACCTTAGCTGAATAAGGGCAGGTGACTGCTCCTCTGCCAGCTCAGCTGAAGTGCAGTCCAGTGTGGCGGGCCCAGCCCTGCCAGTATCACAGGGCAAGAGGGCTGTGCCCACCAAGGCTGCGCCCTCGTCTGGCAGGGTGGATCCCATCTCCTTTCTAAGCCAGCTCCCTTTCTGCTCTCTATAGTTAACTCCTGCCTCCTCCTGGTTCCTCCTCACTGGCATTTGCGCACACTCGGGTCTGATCGCATAAATTCCCCAACGCCCTGCATTAATCGCCCTACCAGAGCTGCCCTATTCTCCCTTTTGGCTGCTGAATCTCCACCGCCGCCATCTGACCCTCACGTCTCTGACATCTCCCACCCAAGTCTGACCTCTATTCTCGCTGCTCCCCTGGAATAACTCTGTTTGCATCACCTACGAGTAGAGAACAGAGCTGGGCACGCATCTTCCTTGGTTGCTGGGCAGGGTTAAATACGGCTGGCCAGGCTTTCTGGAACGAGTCTTCTTTGGCCTCCTGGACGCAGCCCCCTCTGGGTGTGTCTCCTTGGCCACGAGATGCCTGCTCTTGGTTTTCTCTTTTCATTTCAGTGGTGTGTTCGGGAGGATCTTCTTACTCCGTCCATTCCTCAGGGTTCCCAGGCCCTTCCTCAGCGGGCAGAGGGGCTTCCCTGGGTGGTGAGCCTGTGCAGGATTGGAGAGCCCCCTGCGCTACCTCGCAGGGAAGGCCCCGCAAGGAGGCCTGCAGGCTCCCTCATCTGGGGCCCACAATGGAAGAGCCGGCTGTCTTCATGCAGCGGTGCTTTCAAAGAGTTAACAACACTGGAGATGTTTAAGAAAATTCTGCCATAAGGAAGCATTTTTGAGCTTAAGGACCTAGAAGAATAGAGACCTCCAAGTCCTACAAAAGCTCCACAGAGAGGGGTCCTGGAGAGGATCAAGGACACACAATGGAGGGTGGAGTGAATCGCTGCCACAGAAACCCAAAGCCGCTGAACATGATGGAAGAAATGAGGCCGTGGGCCCTCCGGGAAGACTGAGGGGACCTGGGAGACCACCCCACCCCGTGGTGGGTAGGGGGCAGCCAGCCCTTCCTTCCTTTTTTTTTTTTAAATTGAAGTATAGTTGATTTGTAATAATTTATGTATAAGCATCAAGATTTATAATTTTTAAAGGCTATACTCCATTTATAGTTATTATAAAATATTTCCTGTATTCCCTGCATTGTACAGTATATCCTTCTAGCTTATCTTATACCTAATATTTTGTATCTCTTAATCCCCACCCCTTTGCTCTCCCTACCCTCTTCCCACTTCACACTAGTAACCACTAGTCAGCTCTCTAGATCTGTGGGTCTGCCTGTTTTTATTATATTCACTAGTTTTTTTGTTTTTTTTTTAGATTCCACATATAAGTGATATCATATACTGTTTGTCTTTCTCTGCCTGACTTGTTCCTGCAAGTCCATCCAGGTTCCAAATGGCACCCTCTCGCTCTCTTTCGTGGCTGAGTAGCATCCTGCTGTGTATACGTGCCACATCGTCTTGCCCATTCATCTGCTGATACACACGTAGGCTGTTTGCATATCTTGGTGATTGTAAATAGTGCTGTTATGTCCTCTCCTTTCTTAATGGTCATGACTACTATTTGTTATTCAGCACTTAGCATGTGCCAAGAGATGGTTCATTTTGTACAACTGACTGAGTCGCCTGCTTCTCCCCAATCTCTCTCCTCTCTTTCTTCCTTAGAATCTTTAACTCTTAACAGGACTCACAGTGTCCTTTTACCAGGCTCCCCTGAGGTTTCACTTGGTCAGGCGACTACATGTGGCCTGTAACTAGAAGTGCAAGAACTGTACTTACAGTGAAAAGATTTGCATTTTGAAATCTCTTCCACCTAATTATGACATTTTAAAACAGAAAAGCTGAAAGAATGACATTGTCAATACTCCTGCTCTCACCATCTATATTTACAATTGTTAACATACTGCTGTGCTTGTTTCATGACATATCACCTATTTATCCATCCATTTATCTGTTTTATTTTTACCCATTTCAAAGTTGCAGATGTGGGTACACTTTAGCCTAAAATTTATCTTGTTTCATATGTTTCCAACATTCCCCCTGAGGTAGTTATGGTCATTTCTGCTTTCCAAAGGGTAAGCAGAGGTAAAGAAATCCAAGCAACTCACTAGGGTCACACTCTTAGTAACTGATGAACCTCACATTTTTAATTCAATGTCTCTCTTCAAAGTTCAAGCTTTTAACCTGTGAATTTTCCATTCCTTCAAATCCCTTCCTCTCTCCCCCTCCCAAGTGACTCTTAGAGTTTCTGAGGCTTTGGGGTATAAAGCACCATTAATTTGATCAGGACTTGGTGTGCTGGGGTCCTGGAAGGAGAGTTCTGATTGCTCAGTTCACCTTGAAAACTAAAAGAGAGGAACTCTGACCCATTTGGAAATAATACCCTTGAGTTCTAGGTGCTGCCTTCGGGTGTCAGAGAAGAGTAACTGTATTTTGCATTTCCACTATAAGTATTTCTCTTTGGGAATAACCAATTCCATTAAATAAAGTACCCCTTTCCCTCTGACTAATTTGAAAGATGTCAGAATTTGAAAAAGCACAGCTCTCTTTCCTTTCCTGAAATTAAATGCTTTATACCTAACTCACTTCTTATAAATAAGACCTATTTATCATAGATCTGCAGACTGTTATACACTTTGGGGTTTACTCAGCTTCCTTCTAATGGACAAAATTTCTGAAGCTGCTCCTTTGTATTTCATCAAGAGTGATGAATCTCAGCCGCCTTGATATCATGGCTTGGAAACTCCCAAAGCAATTGGTTTAGCCATGTATTTTACGATCCATGCTGTGGCCATAAAACTTTTCAGAGTAACACTCAAGTTCCAGTCTACATATCTGAAAACAACACTTTCGGATCTGTTGTTTCAGAGTGTTTTCTAGAGACCCGGCTGCCAGTGGCTACCCAAGGCACTGGGTGGCCTCACAAAGTCAGCTCACTGTACCTCTCGCTGCCAAGGGCAGCAGAGCCCAGAGCTGACCGCATGATCATCTCTCGAGTCAAACCAGAATTCCATTTAACAAGCTGACAGGCGCGACAGGAGCAGAAAACAGCAAGCAGATACACGGTGTGGTATTTGTCAAAGATAAAGAGCTGAGCTTGAGCTTAATGTTTTCTGAAGGTTTTGGAAGACATTCAGATCAACCCCTCAAACAGTTTCTGTTCCTTTCTGTTCCCATTTCTCTTATTGGAAGTTGCCATTTTGACACCTTAAGCTTCGCTTGGTGGCGATCTTTTGACGATACCAGAAATTAGAGTCTGTGCTGATTTCACTGACATTTCTCATTGGTCTACACATGTAGTTTACTGAAAATCTTAAGGGCTAAAGCCAAATTCAGTTCTACTTTATTGTTATATCTTAAAGTTAAATTTACACATTGCACACAAATACAGACATGTTTACAATAAGACTTACCATAAAAACACATAGCTTCATTATTTATGGTTATAAAGAAAGAAGAGAAAGATTTACAAAACACAATATTTTAATTCAACCATGTGTGCCTTATTGCCTGCATTACATAAAATAGATTTTTAAAAAATCAATCATATCTATTGCCATTTTAGTTTGGTCTTCAGAGAGCGTACCATCCCTATAGTTTTTCTATCACACGTAGAGGCAAATTAAATTTGAAAAGAAAAAATAAATTACCTTTCCTGTTTTCTTCAGAATGTGCAAAAGCAACCAGCGCAACATGAAATATAGCATACATTAGGAGAATTAATTTTTGGATGAGTCTGACAGCACAGACGAACTGGAAGCTTATGCCAGCAAAAACTGAAGAGAAGCTATATTTTTTAAAACCAAATATATAGATTTAGAGAAAGCAAACCTCCTTTTACTTTTATTGATAAATTCTTACAAAAATGAAATTTCTATAGCTGCCAAAACTCCAGTTAGTCTGAAAACTCTTCAAATACTGAATCCTGTGGACGGATCTCTAGTTGTGTTTTTGTGGTTTGTTGGAAGAATCACCCTGCAGGGAACCTTTTTTGTCAAAGCGAGGTCTTCCATCATTCAGATGGCGCTTCTTTTCTCCTTTCTCAAAAACTCGATTCATTCTGGCCACCATGACCTGGAGTTCTACTGCAAGTTTTGAATTTTGCAAACATCAGTCTGAGTCAGCTCTTACGGATCACTACCATACACCAAACATTCTGAGGAAGCCTCACCTTTACACAGACTGTGTTTGCAGGTAACAGAGCAATCTTGACTAATGTGTGCCTTCCTGATGCTCCTCAAGTTTGTGGCAGGGGTGAAGAAACTCCAACTGAGATCAGTTATAACCGCAAATCCCCAAATGCTTCCACTGAGAAAGGGAACTGAAAGTACTACAGCTCTCTGTGATTTGGCAACAGAGTGAGTGCTTCGGAGCGGAAGTGGGGGTGCCCAGGAGAGGCAGGTTTGGGGAATTTCCTTTCAGAAACATCTCTTATGTAAGAAAGGCTGATAATCGCTTAGACTATAAGGTATTTGCAGCCAAACCGAGGAAAAAAAAAAAAAAAAAGATTTCAGTACCACTTAGCTGCCTGGAACTATGGCCCAAGGAGGCCTGGGAGCCAGCCACACTTAAGCATTGGCGGCTGGCTGATTCTTCCTCAGGATGGTCCAGGATATAAACTGTGAAGTATTCACACATGGGAGCCAAGTGCGAGGTCCAGGCCCCCTGAGGAGCTGGAGAATGTCTCTGGCAAGTTTCTGGATGGTGCCCCCACTGGCACATCTCTTTCATAAACAACTGAGTGTAGGGGTGAAAGAAGAAAAAATCTGAATAACTCATAACTATTCAACTTGCTTCAGTCTCTTCTTGTCTCATCTTGCATTAGTATCAGCTTGGGAAGACACGGTGGTCTTTCATGCCTTTCCGCCTTCAACATATGTTGATCCCTTGATCCTTTACTTCTCTAATTGCCAAACAGTCACAACTTAGCTTCAGTGGCATATACTGCGAAGTTATCCTTCGGAATTCATCCCTTCCTATTGGCATGTGCTGGGGGGGTGGGAAATACTAGAGTTTCCTGGAAGACTGACTAGCATGTTCCATTAGGAAACCGGGCAAAGTGTCCTTAGCAATGACTTTTGAAGGTCATCTAGATCTAAACTTATACTTTATCCCTTTCTACTGTGCATTGGTCAGATGACTGTTTGGATCTAATTAATTTAATCACCTGTAATAGCCTTTGTGAGGTGGCTAATATGGTAAAGAATCTGTCTACAGTGCAGGGGACCTGGGTTCAATACCTGGGTCAGGAAGAGCCACAGGAGAAGGGAAAGCCTACCCACTCTATTGTTCTTGCCTGGAGATTTCCATGGACAGAGGGGCCTGGCAGGCATCCATGGGGTTGCAAAAAGTCAGACACGACTGAGCGATTAACAATCTCACTTTTCATAGGACATCATAATCATTCAATGTTGAGCTTACTATGTTTAAATGATTTGAATTACATTGTCTTGAAAATGTAGGTTTGAAAATTACGAATTAAGTTGCTGACTTAGGTGTCAGAAGTGCTAGTAGCCCAACAGGAAACAAAAGTCAGAGAAAACAAGAGCAGAAAGCCGCTGCTCCCCACCCCGCCTCCTTAAGGCTGAGGGACCAGAGGAGGAGGTGCTTTTCAACTCACCAGGGTCAACGGGCGGGGTGCACAGTAAGAGCCAGGACTAAAGTACTCCTTTGCTTGTCTTCCTATGGGCTCCCCTGGTGGCTCCGATGGCGAAGAATCTGCCGGCAATACAGGAGATCCAGGTTCAGTTCCCGGGCTGGGAAGATCCCCTGGAGAAGGGAACGGCAACCCACTCCATGGAGAATCCCATGGACAGGGGATCCTGGTGGGTTACCGTCCACGGGATCACAAAGAGTCGGACACGACTGAGCAACTAACACACTTGTCTTCCTACAGCACACTGTGGATTCACGAAATAACCCAAGAATTTTAGTGGCAAATACAGCACACAAATCACTGTTGTGAGGTTTCATTTGTATAATGCACTAAGAAGAGAACCTGCTGTCTTACTCTTATTAGATGTTCAAGGTTTCTGGTCCCTTTTGAAGTGACCTGTAATTCTCATAGTTCAGCAAGAAGCAGAGGGAATTCACAGCCTTTGTTCCAGCTATGGATGGCTATGCCAAAAAGTACAAAAATCAGCTGGCAAACAAGATACTTTCCAGTGAGTAGATAATGTTAAAATAGTAAGGTCTGGAGACGGTTTTGGAATGAAAAAGCATGCCAGAAAGTTGGTTAAACTGTGGAATTTGTCCCCATGGACTCTGATTTAGTAGACTGGGGTAAAATTCAGGACCAGACATCCCAAGTGATTTGCTGTATACGATAGGAAGACCTCATTTTGTGAAGCACATGCATTGGGATTGAAATTGAGGAAGAAAAGTTCCTGAATTTAATCTTGGCCTGCATTTTTAAAAACAGTCAGCCTTCCGTATTCATAGGTCCTGGCATCTGTGAAGTCAACCACACTGAAAATATTTGAAAAAAAAATTTTTTTTCCAGAAAATTCCAAAGAGTAAAACTTGAATTTGCTGCAGGTCAGCAACTATTTATTGATACTTACCATATGTGTTGTATAAATAGGATAAGTAATCTAAGGATGATTAAGTATACAGGAGGATGTACACAGGATATATATACAAACTATGCTATTTTAGGGCTTCCCAGGTAAAGGCAATGGCACCCCACTCCAGTGCTCTTGCCTGGAAAATCCCATGGGCAGAGGAGCCTGGTAGGCTGCAGTCCACGGGGTCGCTGACGGTTGGACACGACTGAGCAACTTCACTTTCACTATTCACTTTCATGCATTGGAGAAGGAAATGGCAACCCACTCCAGTGTTCTTGCCTGGAGAATCCCTGGGACGGGGGAGCCTGGTGGGCTGCCATCTATGGGGTCGCACAAAGTCGGACATGACTGAAGCGACTTAGCAGCAGCAGCAGGAAGCAAAGTGTTAAAGAAATCTGCCCGCCAATGCAGGAGACACAGTTGTGATCCCTGAGTCAGGAAGATCCTCTAGAGGAGGAAAAGGCAACCCACTCTGGTATTCTTGCTTGGATAATCCCAATGACAGAGGAGCCTGGTGGGTTACAATCCAGAGAGTCAGTCACAGCTGAGCGCGCGTGCGTGTGCACGCACACACACACACACACACGCGCGCGCACACGCGCCATTGAATGTAAAGGACTTGAGCATCCGTGAATTTTGGTAATGATGGGGGTCCTGGAATGACTCCCATTCAGATGCTGAAGGAAAACTGTACATGAAACAGAGCTGAAAAGAAGTGAAAGTTTCAAACCACTTATCACACACAGTATGTTTACATGAAAGTTTACTTTTCAACTACATATGAATTTGTGCACCAGGTTGGAGATAAAATGTATTTCTTATTATGGGTAGTAGACAAAAAGTTGGAAAGACTTTGTTCTAGGGAACTCAGGGCATTCACATCAAGTGACATGCAGTCACAAGTCATTTTAAGCTCCGGAACCACCTAACAAGCTTAGGATTAAAGGACGGTGAGGAGGAAAGGCCAGTGGCGTAGCAACTGGTGTAAAGAACCGAGTTACCAAGATGCAAAGAAAGAGCAGTCAGTGGGCTGGAACCAAACTCTGACCCATAATTAGAGTGACATGCATGTGGAATGTTTAATGAATGGATCAGGGACCACAGAGCTCTGACAAATGGTAGGGGAAGCTTAAATTTAAAAGAGGCTTTACATTCTAACTAGCTATTATTACCAGCGCCTTCTTGGTCTCTCAGTAAATTTCCTTTCTGCTGGAATTCTTCATGCGTCCTCAAAGCTTGATTGTGATTTTTTTTTCTTTATTTATTTTGGAAAGCCAAAGGGAAAAATTGTTTCCGTGTGTTCTTTAAATTAGTTTCCTCGAAGTGTTTTCCTTGCACATGTTAATTACAGCTCCCCCAGGGGCTGAACTACCATATAACACACTGTAGTTCAGCTTCCCAATCTCCCTTCTCCAACTCAAGTCACCAATCCGCCCTACAGTCTAGGCTCTATATTAGTATGTAAGTGAGAAGTACATGACTGAGGTTCTTTCAACTATAATATTAGAGGAGAAAATGTGATTGTCAGTTCTTGAGCACGTCAAACTTAAAATGAATAGTTTTGGCCCATAAAATGAAGGGGTTGGATTAGATGAACTCCGAGGTTACCCCTCTTCAATTCAAACATACGCCAAAGAGATTTTCATTTAATATCTGGAAATACAGAGAAGAGATCAGTGGGACTTTGATGAGGCCAAGTGATTCTCATTAGCATTATCTGGCTAGAATTCCAGAGGTTCTCAAGAAAATAATACACATCCAATACATTTGAGCTGTCACTATACTAGACCCTCAGAAAAGGCAGTTAGTTCAAGAAAATGTAATTACTTTTTAATTCTCAAAGACAGCAAACTTTTCAAAGTGGCCACAATGCAATTTTAAGTTCCATCCCACAAGAACAAATCACGGAGAAAGAAAAAACATTGCTAAGTGCAAAATGTAGTTCTTAAAGGTTTTCAAAGCCTGTTTTTCTCAAATAGGTAAAAGCAATAGAAGGGTTTGATAATCAGAGTTAGTCATTTATAAAGAAGTTAGAACTGGAAAGTTTCTTAGAAACTTAAGGAAAGAGACAGATGAACGACTTTCTGGACCGAGTTACGTACTAAACAGGTATTTTACACATGTTGCCTCTTTCCCTCTGCTTGTCTCTTTGACATAGGTGTGTCCATTCCCATTTCACAGATGGAAAAATGTAGGCTCAGAAACAAGTGTCATCCAGTGTCAGAGTCATACTTTCAATCCAGGTAATAATCTACCTCACATCAGGCAGCTTGAAACAGAAGATGGGTCTGTTAACTTCATGAATGTCAAGTTGGTGACCTAAAAGCATCCATTAAAGGGTGCCTTAACATTTACCATCTCCTTTCTTTTTCTTAACCAGATACAAAGATCTAGGCAGGCTCTCACTAGTAGAGACAAATCCTCTTCTCTCAGTGACTTGAGCATTCACCAGCCTCACTCCAACAGGGGGTGGTAGTGAATACACAGATAGGGCTGAAATCCTCACAACAGGGAGTAAGTCCCACCAAGTCTCCAGCCTACGTCCAGCTCTCTCTGACTCATCTCTTTCACTGATGAGATCTCATCCCCTCCTAGTATTAAATCTGCCAGCATGATGCAGTCATCCAGAATATTCATCTATTGATCAACTGATCGATCTATATCTTCAGCTTTGATTTCTCCTTTAACCTGCTGATCCATATCTGTACTGGCCTAACCAACAGGCACTTCAAATTCCTCCTTTCCACTGAATTCCTCATGTTTCTTTAAGAAGCTGCACTTACATCTGAAATCAGCACTTTAGTAAACAACACTATCATTCGCCCACTTAACTCTTGGAGTGTTCTCCTCAACAGACAGACTGACACATACAAAGTAGGAGCCAAATCAAAAACAAATATTTGCTGGCACCACACTGCAGACCTTCATCTCTTGGCTAAAACACTGCAATAGAGTCTTATTTCCTCTAACATGACTTTCATCACTTCCAACACATTCTCCACATTCCTGCCAGTGTTGGCTCACTGAAGAGATACTTTTGATCACGTTGCTCCCTGCCTCAATAATGCAACCACGTCTAGCAATGTTTACCAGTGGTCTGTAGCTTAGCGTCCAAGTTCACGGATGTGCTAATATGCAAAAATGACTTTGTCTGCAAGTTTTTCTTTGGAGAAGGCCCTGAGTTTTCTCACAGCAGATTCCTAAAGGGGACAGTGCTTCCCAAAATCATGAATAAAAAGCAAAAACAAAGTCAGAAAAAGAGTAAACCACTGGAAATCAACAGTAAAGATTCAAAATCTTGTTTGCTTTTTTTTTTTTTTTTTTTTGGATGTAAGAAGCCATTTCTCACCTAGTACCTGCCAACCGCTCCCATTTCTTCTCTCACTATGTATCGCCTCAGACCCATTCTCAAGCCATACTTTCTTTTGCACCATTTCCTATCCTCCTTTTTTGTCTTTGTATTTCCTAGTCTCTCTGTCTGGGCGATTCTTTCTCCATTTTCTGACTCAGCAAGCTCAAGCCCTCATTTGTGAGCTGCCTTCTCAATGAAGTCCCCCAGAACAGAGCTCCTTCTTGGACCGTGAATCCAGCTCTCTACTTGCACTTACACATTGATGTAACTATTTGTTTAAAGGTCAGCCTACTTTTCCACACGTGTCTCAATGGCAGAGTCTGAATTCCACGGTCCCTCAAAGTGTTCACCAAATTAATTAACAAATGCTGCAACCTATGATAAGGAACAAGGGCTGAAAGTCTTTCAGAACACTTTGAATTAAAAGGACAGTTTTAAGTCCAGAGAATACCTAACACACACACACACACACACGCGCGCGCACACGCGCCATTGAATGTAAAGGACTTGAGCATCCGTGAATTTTGGTAATGATGGGGGTCCTGGAATGACTCCCATTCAGATGCTGAAGGAAAACTGTACATGAAACAGAGCTGAAAAGAAGTGAAATTTTCAAACCACTTATCACACACAGTATGTTTACATGAAAGTTTACTTTTCAACTACATATGAATTTGTGCACCAGGTTGGAGATAAAATGTATTTCTTATTATGGGTAGTAGACAAAAAGTTGGAAAGACTTTGTTCTAGGGAACTCAGGGCATTCACATCAAGTGACATGCAGTCACAAGTCATTTTAAGCTCCGGAACCACCTAACAAGCTTAGGATTAAAGGACGGTGAGGAGGAAAGGCCAGTGGCGTAGCAACTGGTGTAAAGAACCGAGTTACCAAGATGCAAAGAAAGAGCAGTCAGTGGGCTGGAACCAAACTCTGACCCATAATTAGAGTGACATGCATGTGGAATGTTTAATGAATGGATCAGGGACCACAGAGCTCTGACAAATGGTAGGGGAAGCTTAAATTTAAAAGAGGCTTTACATTCTAACTAGCTATTATTACCAGCGCCTTCTTGGTCTCTCAGTAAATTTCCTTTCTGCTGGAATTCTTCATGCGTCCTCAAAGCTTGATTGTGATTTTTTTTTCTTTATTTATTTTGGAAAGCCAAAGGGAAAAATTGTTTCCGTGTGTTCTTTAAATTAGTTTCCTCGAAGTGTTTTCCTTGCACATGTTAATTACAGCTCCCCCAGGGGCTGAACTACCATATAACACACTGTAGTTCAGCTTCCCAATCTCCCTTCTCCAACTCAAGTCACCAATCCGCCCTACAGTCTAGGCTCTATATTAGTATGTAAGTGAGAAGTACATGACTGAGGTTCTTTCAACTATAATATTAGAGGAGAAAATGTGATTGTCAGTTCTTGAGCACGTCAAACTTAAAATGAATAGTTTTGGCCCATAAAATGAAGGGGTTGGATTAGATGAACTCCGAGGTTACCCCTCTTCAATTCAAACATACGCCAAAGAGATTTTCATTTAATATCTGGAAATACAGAGAAGAGATCAGTGGGACTTTGATGAGGCCAAGTGATTCTCATTAGCATTATCTGGCTAGAATTCCAGAGGTTCTCAAGAAAATAATACACATCCAATACATTTGAGCTGTCACTATACTAGACCCTCAGAAAAGGCAGTTAGTTCAAGAAAATGTAATTACTTTTTAATTCTCAAAGACAGCAAACTTTTCAAAGTGGCCACAATGCAATTTTAAGTTCCATCCCACAAGAACAAATCACGGAGAAAGAAAAAACATTGCTAAGTGCAAAATGTAGTTCTTAAAGGTTTTCAAAGCCTGTTTTTCTCAAATAGGTAAAAGCAATAGAGGGGTTTGATAATCAGAGTTAGTCATTTATAAAGAAGTTAGAACTGGAAAGTTTCTTAGAAACTTAAGGAAAGAGACAGATGAACGACTTTCTGGACCGAGTTACGTACTAAACAGGTATTTTACACATGTTGCCTCTTTCCCTCTGCTTGTCTCTTTGACATAGGTGTGTCCATTCCCATTTCACAGATGGAAAAATGTAGGCTCAGAAACAAGTGTCATCCAGTGTCAGAGTCAGACTTTCAATCCAGGTAATAATCTACCTCACATCAGGCAGCTTGAAACAGAAGATGGGTCTGTTAACTTCATGAATGTCAAGTTGGTGACCTAAAAGCATCCATTAAAGGGTGCCTTAACATTTACCATCTCCTTTCTTTTTCTTAACCAGATACAAAGATCTAGGCAGGCTCTCACTAGTAGAGACAAATCCTCTTCTCTCAGTGACTTGAGCATTCACCAGCCTCACTCCAACAGGGGGTGGTAGTGAATACACAGATAGGGCTGAAATCCTCACAACAGGGAGTAAGTCCCACCAAGTCTCCAGCCTACGTCCAGCTCTCTTTGACTCATCTCTTTCACTGATGAGATCTCATCCCCTCCTAGTATTAAATCTGCCAGCATGATGCAGTCATCCAGAATATTCATCTATTGATCAACTGATCGATCTATATCTTCAGCTTTGATTTCTCCTTTAACCTGCTGATCCATATCTGTACTGGCCTAACCAACAGGCACTTCAAATTCCTCCTTTCCACTGAATTCCTCATGTTTCTTTAAGAAGCTGCACTTACATCTGAAATCAGCACTTTAGTAAACAACACTATCATTCGCCCACTTAACTCTTGGAGTGTTCTCCTCAACAGACAGACTGACACATACAAAGTAGGAGCCAAATCAAAAACAAATATTTGCTGGCACCACACTGCAGACCTTCATCTCTTGGCTAA
The DNA here is from genome assembly GCA_006410675.1 of Oreotragus oreotragus. Taxonomy (NCBI): domain Eukaryota; kingdom Metazoa; phylum Chordata; class Mammalia; order Artiodactyla; family Bovidae; genus Oreotragus; species Oreotragus oreotragus. Next base: position 292,578 of record SJYX01003668.1, on the reverse strand, counting down.
AACACTGCAATAGAGTCTTATTTCCTCTAACATGACTTTCATCACTTCCAACACATTCTCCACATTCCTGCCAGTGTTGGCTCACTGAAGAGATACTTTTGATCACGTTGCTCCCTGCCTCAATAATGCAACCACGTCTAGCAATGTTTACCAGTGGTCTGTAGCTTAGCGTCCAAGTTCACGGATGTGCTAATATGCAAAAATGACTTTGTCTGCAAGTTTTTCTTTGGAGAAGGCCCTGAGTTTTCTCACAGCAGATTCCTAAAGGGGACAGTGCTTCCCAAAATCATGAATAAAAAGCAAAAACAAAGTCAGAAAAAGAGTAAACTACTGGAAATCAACAGTAAAGATTCAAAATCTTGTTTTTTTTTTTTTTTTTTTTTTTGGATGTAAGAAGCCATTTCTCACCTAGTACCTGCCAACCGCTCCCATTTCTTCTCTCACTATGTATCGCCTCAGACCCATTCTCAAGCCATACTTTCTTTTGCACCATTTCCTATCCTCCTTTTTTGTCTTTGTATTTCCTAGTCTCTCTGTCTGGGCGATTCTTTCTCCATTTTCTGACTCAGCAAGCTCAAGCCCTCATTTGTGAGCTGCCTTCTCAATGAAGTCCCCCAGAACAGAGCTCCTTCTTGGACCGTGAATCCAGCTCTCTACTTGCACTTACACATTGATGTAACTATTTGTTTAAAGGTCAGCCTACTTTTCCACACGTGTCTCAATGGCAGAGTCTGAATTCCACGGTCCCTCAAAGTGTTCACCAAATTAATTAACAAATGCTGCAACCTATGATAAGGAACAAGGGCTGAAAGTCTTTCAGAACACTTTGAATTAAAAGGACAGTTTTAAGTCCAGAGAATACCTATGAAAGAAATAACATAGCATACTTGGAGACAATAATAGAAAATGCCTTGTTTTTTAGTAATAGAGTTGTGACGTTCATTTCAGAAGAGAATTATTGAATGACATTTTGGCATATTATATATTAATTCATTCTCAGTAAAAATTTTCATTTTCATAGGAGACTGGCTGATAATAGTTAATTCTTATGCCCACTCACTGAAAGAGAAGCAAGCTATTGGTAGTTGACATATAAAAACCAGGTCACTGCTACTGCTGGCTTGAGCAAAATGCAGACATACCTATCCTTACAAATCTAACAAGGATAAAGAAACAATTCCTCTCAAATTATATTTTATATATGGTGGAAAAATATTTTGTTCTGAAAAAGGCCTCACTTTTCATCAGTAATTCTTATTTGTTTCTCTTTGATGATATTTTCACTTTTCTTTTAGAAAACTGGAAGTATCAAGTGGAAAGAACAACGCAATGAAAAACTAAGGAGAAAAACAACAAGATGGGTAAAGTGCAAGATAGAGGAGGAAGAAGTGATGTGAGGACTGGAAGAAGCCCAAGAAAGAATCTAGATATAACCTATGGAACGAGTCGGGATCCAGGGATCTGGGCAGATAAAATACCTCTATGACTGAATAAGACATAGCTCATGTCCCCATCACAAGGGACGAAAAGGAGCCTGGCAGAGAGGCAAACCCAGAGTCTGACAGCTGTGACAATAGTGTTGGGTGGAGCCCAGGTAAACAGCATTGGGATGGGCCCAACAAAGGGAACAGGGATGCTCCAACAGGTGTAGAACAATAGTGACTCCAGAGGATGCAATACTCAGAGAAGGCTCATAGAGTATTAGAGCCAGAAGGAATCCTGCTTCACTTAATTTGCTGTCTAGGGGAGAAAAATGGATGGCAGAAAGGTCAAGTAAAATATTCAAAGTGTCATCCTGTTACTCAAAATGCTTGCCCTTTCTCTGCTTCGATCTTATTATTCCTTGCTTACAGAATAAAATCCAACTCTTGAGAATAGTACTGATACCTTGACCTACCAACCTCACAGTACTCCTCTTTGCTTTGTACTCTCAATTATGCCTGGATATGTTTTCTGCTTTTTCCTGTCTGTCTTCTCTGTGCATGGAATACTGCTTTCTTCTGCCCACTTCTTGAAGTTCTGGCTTTTCAAGCAGGGAGTTTTAAATGCCTAAAACCTTTTTCTTGAATTTTCTCCTTCCAAGAAACAGTTCTCCTTATTTAAAAACCACATATCACTCTGTGGTTTGTCCTATACAACATCAGTGTGTATTAGGGCTGTTAGAGTTCTCATAATCAGGTGGTAAACACTTTAACAGCAATGAAGCTGTCTTAGTAATTTTTGTGCTCACCATAGCTCAGAGCTTGTAGAGATTAGGGCTCTAACAATATTTACTCAAGGAATGAATAAATTAATGAAGCTTTTAAGTCTGAGCAGCCATCACATTTCTTATCTATTTTAGTGTCTATCTGCATTATTTTTGAGCATGTTACAGGGGAATCTGGAGGGCACATCAAGCTTCATACTAAGTATGCTGTGCTCAGTCGCTCAGTTGTGTCCAATTCTTTGTGACCCATGGACTGTAGCCCACCAGGCTCCTCTGTCCATGGAATTTTATAGGCAAGAATACTGGAGTGGGTCACCATTTCCTCCTCCAGGGGATCTTCCCGACCCAGGGATTGAACTCAAGTCTCCTGTTTGGCAGGTGGATTCTTAAATATATGTCATTTATGCATACTGTTGAACACTAAGTGCCAAATCCTATGCTAAATCCTTTACATATATAATCTCATTTTATTATTTACAACCACCCAGTTTAATTAATAATTATTATTAATTCTACTGTAAACAGAAATTAACCAAGGCCTTAATGGAGTCGAGTGACTTGCTGAAGGATCATTCAGATAAGAAATGTTCTTATCAAAATTTGAAAACAGATGATTCCAAAGCCCATGGTAGAGCAAAAAATTATGAGTTTAGCTTTATTTTGTGGACTTCAACTTTAGAGCACTTTCTTTAGATAGATACGCTGACACACAGCATATACAGTGCATATTGACTTACACATACTAATTCACATAGATATACATACTTTTGTGTGCACGCACATAATATATTCTGAACATAATATTCTAATTCAGCACAGTCCCTTGTCAAAGCAATGTCTCATTTTTAGTTGTCTCATAAAAATTATTTTATGAGGATAAAACCAGTGAATAAAGACAATTATGTACTAAGATGCATGCTGCCATTTCCTGTTTTTTATGAATGAGTCACATAAACCAGAGATTAGAATACAAATAAAATGTGGAAGAAATCTATGCCTTAGCAAAATCTGACTTTATCCAGCAGCATCTCATTGTTGCCAGGTCTACAGAATGCACAGTGAACTTTATTCAAGAGCTAACTTTGCAACCCATTGGGGGAGCCCACCCAGAACCTGGTATGTTCAAGGGTCTTTGGTAGAGGTAAAGATGGTACCACAGTACCTCACATGAGTTCAGTGACTGCCCACACCAGGCAGAAACTTCTTGTTATTCACCAAAATCTCTATCTCCTTTGTTTCTGGGTACTCGGGTGGACGTTTCTCAGTTTGCCTTGCAGCTTGGTAGTCCTGTGATTAATGTGAGAAATGTGAGAAATAAATAATAAAGCCTTTTGTGCATGGTTCTCCATGCTTCTGCCCTTCTGCCAGATGAATTTCAATGCCCAGAGCAAGCACAGAAACGGCAACACTGACAGTGAGAAAGTCTCTGTCGGCCTGGATTCCTAGAGGACTGTGGGTGGAAGCTCTACCCTCAAATCCCATTGCCCAAGGGCACCCATCCATCCATGCTGGACAGAGATATCAGCCACTCATAAACCTCTACTGTGTGGAGCTGATGGACTCTGAGGGCTATTTGTTACAGCATCTAACATTATCCTGATTCACACAATGGACTAAGTGTGCTCGGGTTCAACAATTTTTAGTCCTAACAGTATCTCAATGACATTTTGTAGAACAGAATTTTAAAATTTAGAAATTAGACTACCAAATCATATACTGGTTAACTATAAAGAAATGTAAGTTATGTATTTCAATGAATTTCAAGCATAATTCTATGTTACTGCCAGTCTATCCTCACTAAGAGTTGGAAAGATTTCTGTGATCTGCCAAGGTTAACTGTATTATGTCAGCCTTGTTCCTACTCTTTGATATGTTCATCTGTTGTCTGAATCTGTCGTCTTCAAATAAATCATGTAGGAAATGTCCTCTCCCTTACTTACAGTCCACTTCTTTGACTATGTAAGTTTTGATGACAAGAACAAAAGAGAGACTTCTAGTCTTTCCTTCAAGTCTTTCCCTATTTTATTGCTTCTGTTATTTTCTGTACGACATCCTCTACATTTAACTTTCATGTTTTTCTTTCCTCTTCAGCCTTTGAACTTCCACTGATGTACTGTGTTCAGTTTACCTCATGTTGAGCTCATGGTGCTCCTTGGATCCCTCCCAGGCTCTGCACTCAAGGTCCACATTTGTTTCGAGGCAGGTTTTTGTTAAAGTTAGTACTGTGGCCTCACGGCTGCCAAGGCCCTAGTTTGTCGACAGTTCTCAGCATGTGCTGCCCACCCTGTCTTGCTAGCCTTCTGAAATATTAGGTCTTTGACCATCCTGACCACAAACACTCTCACTTTCCTCCGGACTGACTTGCAGGACCAGCTTTGAGCACTCTGGAAAAGGTCGTTTTCTCACCCTTGTGGTATGGTGAGGGCAAAGGTGAGTTTTCTAAAAGAATGCCGCAGGAAGACTGTTTTAAAAGAGCACAGAACATGGTTTCTCTGATGCCAATTCTTCTTCACTGTAAAACAGTCTCCCTTTGCCTCAGCGAGGGCAGGAACAAAGTGACTGACCTCTTCTCTGCTGCCTTCCTGCTCTTCGAGGCTTGCAGACATTTAAGTAGAGAGGGGGCTCCTCTCTAATTAAAAGTCTCTAACCACAAACTCCAAAAATCAAAATAGGCAAATAAGTGCAGTTATGGCTGCTTTACGAAAATTCTATTTAAAAAAATTATATTCCTAAAATGTCTAAATTAGAGGTTAATGTTTTACATTAAAGGCATGATTATTTTTACCCAAAAGGCTTTTTGATATTTCCACTAAATTAGAAACATTTGTTAGTTGCTTAGTCATGTCTGACTCTTTGTGACCCCCATGGACTGGGGCCCACCAGGCTCCTTTCTTCATGGAATTCTCCAGGGAAGACTACTGGAGTGAGTAGCCATTCCCTTCTCCAGGATATCTTCCTGACCCAAGTTTCAAGCCCAGGTATTCTGCATTGCAGGCAGATTCTTTACTGTCAGAGCCAACAGGGAATCCCTGCTTGCTTTGCAGGAGACTGGAGTTTGATCCCTGAGTCAGAGAGATCCCCTGGAGAAGGGAATGGCTAGCCACTCCAGTAGCCTGGAGAATTCCATGGACAGAGGAGCTTGGCGGGCCCCAGTCCATGAGGTCACAAAGAGTCGGACACGACTGAGCGACCGGCAGAAGCCTTTAGCTTCTAAACTGTTAGCCCATGTATCGCAGATGGCTTTCAAACCATCTTTTCAGAAAGCATGTCTCCCTACTATTGATTGTATAGGATGAGTTTCAGTGTATAGATTTTACAGTGATTTTGTGTGAAAATTTAGACACATATTTGAAATTTTGTTTCCTATCTCCCATTACATTTTCCACTTTCTGCAACAGTCAAAAGAAGCAAAGGCAACCAAACTTGACAGACAAACAACCTATAGTCTTAAAGAACATTAAAAATTCAAGATATCCATTTCCATGTCTCAAGGTATATGAGGCTAGAGAAACTATTCCAGGTGTAGAGTCTGGTTTTGTTTTCCATGTGTTTCAGTCTTCTAAACTAATTATGATATTAATTTTCCTTAAATGGCTTAATAATTATCTAAAAATACAAAAGCTATTTCAAATGCACCACCTTTTGTAATCTGTAAATTTTTATAACAAAACTTATGCATTTAGATAATTTCCAATACTCCAAGTACAGAGTCTTTGAAAAATCTTCATGAAATTATAAATAATAGGTCATAACCTATCATAATTTATTATAAAGCTTGTTAAAGATTTCACATCAAATTTTTGTATGGCTGTGGCTGTTGCATTAATTTCAGTGACTTAGGGGAAGGCAACGGCACCCCACTCCAGTACTCTTGCTTGGAAAATCCCATGGACAGAGGAGCCTGGTAGGCTGCAGTCCATGGGGTCATGAAGAGTCGGACACAACTGAGTGACATCACTTTCCCTTTTCACTTTCATGCACTGGAGAAGGAAATGGAAACCCACTCCAGTGTTCTTGCCTGGAGAATCCCAGGGACGGGGAAGCCTGGTGGGCTGCCGTTTATGGGGTCGCACAGAGTCGGACACGACCGAAGCAACTTAGCAGCAGCAAGTTGTTGTCTACTTTTAAAAGATTATTTGGTAGGTTTGTTCATTTTTAATTTTATGTTTTAGTGAACAGAACTAGAACATTTAGGGGAAAGCCGAAGAATGTTATGGATTTTCTTTCTACCAGTTCTTTGGAAAATAAAACAACTGTTTTGTGTTAAAGAATTACAGGAGCTCCATTTACAGACTGTAATTTGCAAAGAATATCTTTTTTAAAAAGCTCAAACACATTATAGAACGTTGAATAGTATCTTAAGTAATTTTAAAAGTGCAATAGCATTTAATGCATCTAAGATAAAATTAAAACATTTTACACCAAATAGTAACCATCTTCCATCAGAGCCCTTGGAAGGAATTTGATAGAATATGATAAATACAATTGGAATCTAGGTGTTCTTGTTTATAAAGAAGTCCTTTGGCTTCATTCATGAAAAGTGAAAGTGAAAGTTGCTCAGACATGTCCAGCTTTTTGCAACCCCATGGACTAGACAGTCCAAGGAATTCTCTAGACCAGAATACTGGAATAAGTAGCCTTCCCCTTCTCTAGGGGATATGCGCAGTGAAATGTTTTCTTTCTGAAGATCTAAGTTACTCATTTAAAACAACAGTCTCCATTAAGTGTACCTTTGAGATTGATAATTATTTCAATACTGAAAAAAAAAA
>SJYX01003668.1:201969-282156 GCA_006410675.1 Oreotragus oreotragus | reverse complement strand
TTCTTTGGAAGGAATGATGCTAAAGCTGAAACTCCAGTACTTTGGCCACCTCATGCAAAGAGTTGACTCATTGGAAAAGACTCTGATGCTGGGAGGGATTGGGGGCAGGAAGAGAAGGGGACGACAGAGGATGAGATGGCTGGATGGCATCACGGACTCGATGGACGTGAGTCTGAGTCAACTCTGGGAGATGGTGATGGACAGGGAGGCCTGGCGTGCTGCAATTCATGGGGTCGCAAAGAGTCGGACACGACTGAGCGACTTAACTGAACTGAACTAACATGAAAATCAACCAATGTAACACACTGTATTAGTAGAATAAAAGACAAAACCCACATGGTCATCTCGATAGTTACAGGAAAACTATCTGACAAAATCCAGCCCCTTTGTATGACAAAAATACTCAAGTCAGTAATAGAGAGAAATTTGTGCTACCTCATAAAGACTATCTAGTAATTCGTCAAATTTTCTCAAAGAAATCATTTTGTCAATTTCAACCCTGAAATCTAGACATGTGTATAATCTTCAATGGTCAATCAAGTCTGTCAGTTATATATTTATCGGTTTTAAAGTTGTTTTTTTTTTTTTTTAACTCCAGAAAGGACTCAATATTTCAAGTCAATCACACTGAAGAGGCATCCATTTAAGAATATATTATAGGCTGAATTGTGTCCCGCAAAAGATATGTTGGAATCCTAACTCCTGTTACTAAAGAATATGACCTAGTTTGAAGATATGGTCTTTGCAGAGGTATTCAAACTAAGAGCAGTCATTAGGATGGGTCTGAATCCAATATGAGTCTCCTTATACAAGATCTGAACACAGATGTGCGCATGGGGAGAATATATATGACGATGAAGGCATCTTCTACAAGACAAGGAATGTCAACTATTGCCAGTAACCCACCAGAAGCCGGGAAAGAGGCATGGAAGAGATTCTTCCTTAGAGGCCCCCAGAAGGAACCAGCCCTGCCAAAACACTGATCTCAGACTTCTAGCCTCCAGATCTGTGAAACAATAAATTTCTGTTTAACTAAAGTTAGGTCCCCTACATACGAATGAGTTCTATTCTGAGAGCACGTTCGTAATTCCAAATTGCTCCTAACTTCAACAAAGTTAGTCTAGCCACCCAACTAACATAATCAGTTACATAGTACTGTAATAGGTTTATTAATACAATACTTTTCAAACGAGTAATACATGAAAAATAAATACAAAAAATAAAGGCAGTTTTAATCTTACAGTATAGTCCTGTAAAAAGCATGGTAGTACAGTACAACAGCTGGCACACAGGGGCTGGCATGGAGTGAACAAGAAAGAAGAGTTACTGACCAGTGGAGGGAGAAGAGGTTACAGCTGTTAGAGCTGAGGGACTGTCAGCGATAGGAGACAGAGGGCAAGCTGCAATGTCACTCAGGCCTGATACTGATGGCAGGAGGCTCTGGTTCCTTGCTGGACTCAGTTCTATCCACACTCTTGAAAACAACGATCCAGTGGTGTCTGGGTCGAAGTTCTTTTTTTTCTCATCAGGGACCTGATAGCACTGGAGTGCATACCGAACAGCTGTTGTGATTTCTGTGCACCGTTCTACATTTGGGTCCTGCGCCTCAAACAGTAACAGCGCCTCCTCCTCGAATAGAACCAGCTTAGGCGAGTGCACTGCAAGTGCACATTCACGTCTTTGAAAGTTCGCAGTTTGAAGGTTCATAGGTAGGGGACTTAACCGTTCTTACTTTGTGGTACTTTATTATGGCAGCCTTGGCAAACGCACGCGCACATCTTCAGTAAATATCTAGTCATTGGGAAAATCATGACAAAATAAGTAGAGGTAAATGATGTTGAATTAAACATATAGGTTGAGACATGAGGCATATGTCCGCCTTTTCCTAAACTTGAAAATATCAGACAGGTGTGCACACTGGTGTGCAGTTCAAAGAACAGTAGTTGTACCTTTGCTATAGCAAGAAAAGTTCTGGAACAAAAGGTCACATCTATAACCAGGTGTTGGGGTTAAGAATATTAACGAGGATTATTTACTTTGTATGTTTACAGTTAACAAAAGCAAGCAAAACAAACTAGGAAAAAACATCATGATTAAAAGGAGAAGTTTCATTGTCAAGCACCTCTGCTTCTTCCTGTCTGTTCTCTGTCCTTTGGACGTCCAGCAATAGAACTCTCTTCCAGCTAGGAGGGGAAGCTGGACTCTGGTGGAAAAGAGGCTTCACTTCCCATTAAGAAGCCAATGGGCCAGGCAACCAGAGGAAGGAGAAGGGGGTCTAAATGCAGCCAACAGAAGCTTCCCACTTAGAACTCTGATGCTCTGGAGAATGCTGGAAAGGCGCAAGGGCAGCTAAGTTTTCTTTGGAAGTGTGGAAATACCAGCTCAGCCAAAAGCAAGCATCCGCTGGAGCTGGAGCCAGCAGTGGAGTGCCCTAACCAGACTGACTGTGGCTTGAAGGAGGGTGTGTGTTGTCCTACCCTGTGGAGCAATCCAGACTTCTGCTTAGTTCTCCTGCATTGCTGCCTAATCAGTGAATATCCTTCCACATTCTGCCCTTTAAATTAGCCAGAGGCAATTTCTAGAGCTTGAAAAGAAGATGCATATGAGTTACTAACTAAAATTAACTATATAAACTCCATGTACTTAAAATAGTATCCAGTTCTACTTTTTATAAGAAGGAATCATTTGCATTTCTTACCTTTGTTTGGAGATCATTAAAAATATATGTTATAAATACATTCTGCACATAAAATTTACCAGGGAAGAACATTATAATAAAAATGAAATGATGGATTTTTTTAACTTAAAAAAAAAATGCATCATGTAGGGAACCTCAGAATTTGATAGGACTGTAAACATTCAAATTTGTCAGACATCCACTTTCAAAAGGAATGCAACACCCCCTGGCCATGACTGACACCTGTCTGCATTGAGTCCATAGAAATTCATCTGCCTCACACAGACTCGCTCATCTTGTCACGAAAACAAAAATCTCATAAGTAGTTTTGGCACATCCAGGACTTCCAGTTCTCAAGGTAATATGCCAAATAACCTAAAGGCATACATACCCGGGCTCTGGGGTCAGTGTGCTGTAAACTCATGCAGGTGAAGACCTCACCACAGCAACCTAAGGTCATCAAATCTTGTGAGGCCATCTATCTCGCAGTATAAAACCAAATCATTTTTATTATTCTTAAGCTAATAAGGAACTAGCTACACTTCTGTTCTCCTTTTATTCTCCCCCTCCCTCCATTTCCTCTCCCCCTTCAACACCATTTCTTTTGAGAAAATACATTCTGTTCATTTCTCTGATTTCTTAATTTTTTTATTCCCTGTCTAAAGCTCATCACCTTATCTCTTTTTTGGAGGTGATATTGAATTTATTTTTTGAATTTAATTTATACTTATTAAGTGACACATTTTTTTAGTGCGTGATTCTGAGTTTTGACAAATGTCTATAGTTGTGTAACCACCATCACCATCCAGAAATAGAAAAAGTCCGTCACTCTCTCCAAATTCCTTTGGCTCAATTTGTATATATATACTTAACCTCTAAACCTGGCAATCATGGATGCTTTTATCTTTATAGATGTCGCTTAATGAGAAAGCCTTATGAATGGAATCCTACAGTATGGAGACTTGAGTCTGCATGTAGTGCTTAGTCCTGTCTGACTTTTTCCAACCCTATGGATTGTAGCCCACCAGTCTCTCTGTCCATGGAGTTTTCCAGGCAAAAATACTGGAGTGGATTGCCATTTCCTGCTCAAGGGGATCTTCCTGACCCAGGGATTGAACCTACATCTCTTGCATCTTCCTTATTGGCAGGCAGGTTCTTTACCATTGCATCACTGGCTTTTCTCAAACATCAAAAACCATCTGACCTATGTTTCTACATGTATTCCTTTTTATGGCTGAGTAATATTCCATTTGGAGAAGGCAATGGCAACCCACTCCAGTACTCTTGCCTGAAGAATCCCAGGGGCAGAGGAGCCTGTTGGGCTGCCGTCTATGGGGTCGCACAGAGTCAGACACGACTGATGGAATTTAGCAGCCGCAGCAGCAGCAATATTCCACTGGGGCTTCCTAGGTGGCTCAGTGATAAAGAATCCGCCTGCCAGCACAAGAGACGTGGGTTCCATCCCTGGGTCAGGAAGATCTTTTGGAGAAGGAAATGGCAACCCACTCCAGAACTCTTGCCTGGGAAATCCCACGGACAGAGTCAACTGAGCTATCAGGGAAGGCCCCGCAGAAGAGAAAGATAGCTCTTAAATCTTGACTTTCCACTTAACGGCTGTGTGTCCCCAGGCAAGAACTCCTTTTGTCAGCTCGGTTTTTCCATCTGTTCAGTGGGAGATGTTAGTTTCTTCCTGGGTTTTAAGATTCAGTGAACTGATGGGAAAAGTTTTTAGGGGAAAGTCAAACTTGTAATTTTTCCTTTCTTTGGAAGACAGAAACAAACAAGAAATGGTTGGACTTCTTTTCTTGCTATTCCTTAACTTGACATCATCAGCCTCAAGCTTCAGTTGGTTCTTTTCACTCAAGCAACTTTAGAAAAACCCTTTCTGAGTCTGGCACCTTTAAGTGAGTCCTTCCTCTGGGCTAAAACTTCAAGGCATCTTCCTGGTCCATGACCTTGAGGTTTATTCTAGGTCAGCTGCCCTGCCATTGTCATTTTCTCCTATCTCCCAGCAATTACTCCATTTTCGTAAGAATTCTGAGGTTGTCAGTCTTATGGACTCTGAGGGAGAAGGAGAGGGAGAGGGAGAGGGAGGGATGATTTGGGAGAATAGCATTGAAATATGTATACTATCATGTAAGAAATGAATTGCCAGTCTATGTTCAATGCAGGATGCAGGATGCTTGGGGCTGGTGTATGGGGATGATCTGGAGGGAAGATGTGGGGTGGGAGGTGGGAGGGGGGTTCATGTTTGGGAGTTCATGTAAAAAAATAAATAAATACAAAAAAAAAAAAAAGATTAATAGCAGACATGCTCTTCTTCTTTCCAAATGTTAATGGTCTAATTGACTTCAGTCATGTTCAATTTCTGTGTTAAAGAGAAAGACGTACAGTAAATAGTGAGATCCAAGCTTAAATTGTTTGGAATTGAACTAATAATTCAAAATATGTTTAACTTGCCTCCTTTATCTCACAAGGTTTTTACCCCATGTTTTTTGACCATCTTGAAGATTCTGGCTAAACCCACCCCTCTCCTATCTCTCCTCCAACACTGCCCAGAAATCAGCGTGCCCTAGCTCACGTATTTCTGCTCAGCTCCATGGCTCTCCTGCCGTAGTGCACCAAGCAACCTGCCTCTTTGCTCCCCCTCCGTCATTGCTGGAGGGATGCCAACTGCATATCGTTTGCATGAAAACTGGGACAGGGGTGGGAGGGTGAAGAATAAGCTTATCTGACACTTTCACTCTCAACCATACCTTCTAGACATACTAAATTAACTTAAACATTCTAAAAATATATCTATTACTATCTCTGTATGAACATATATCAGTTCAGTTCACTCACTCAGTCGTGTCCGACTCTTTGCGACCCCATGAATTGCAGCACGCCAGGCCTCCCTGTCCATCACCAACTCCCAGAGTTCACTCAGACTCACATCCATCGAGTCAGTGATGCCATCCAGCCATCTCATCCTCTGTCGTCCCCTTCTCCTCCTGCCCCCAATCCCTCCCAGCATCAGAGTCTTTTCCAATGAGTCAACTCTTTGCATGAGGTGGCCAAAGTATTGGAGTTTCAGCTTCAGCATATGTACTTATGTATATATACTTTATATATACCTATATATAAACATATACCTATAAACATATATATGTATATATAAAGTATATATACATAAGTACATAGGTATATATACACTGCATGTATAGAAGTACCTATAAAATAGCATAAAATATGGATAAGAAATACATGACAATTTTTGATGGCAGATACTTATAAAAAGAGAGGGGAATTGGTTTCCACATGTATAAAAAGAGATAAAAGTTATAAGTAATATCACATAAGCATGAAACTAATATTGTAAAATGTTACTATGAATTAAGCTTTGTTAAAGAGTTCATGTTTTTGCTATAATATGATTTGCTCCTTGATCTGCTATTGTTTCAAATTAAACACAATGTTAGAGGAAAATAATATTATATCCAAATGTTAATAAATTCCATCTGTGCTATGACTGATAAAAAGTATTGAGACAACAACAATAGTCTTCTCCAACACCACAGTTCAAAAGCATCAATTCTTCGGCACTCAGCTTTCTTCACAGTCCAACTCTAGCATCCATACATGACCACAGGAAAAACCATATCCTTGACTAGACAGACCTTTGTTGGCAAAGTAATGTCTCTGCTTTTGAATGTGCTGTCTAGGTTGGTCATAACTTTTCTTCCAAGGAGTAAGCGTCTTTTAATTTCATGGCTGCAGTCACCATCTGCAGTGATTTTGGAGCCCCAAAAATAAAGTCTGACACTGTTTCCCCATCGATTTGTCATGAAGTGATCAGACCAGATGCCACTATCTTTGTTTTCTGAACGTTGAGCTTTAAGCCAACTTTTTCCACTCTCCACTTTCACTTTCATCAAGAGGCTTTTTAGTTCCTCTTCACTTTCTGCCATAAGGGTGGTGTCATCTGCATATATGAGGTTATTAATATTTCTCCCAGCAATCTTGATTCCAGCTTGTGCTTCTTCCAGCCCAGTGTTTCTCATAATGTACTCTGCATACAAGTTAAATATAAGATAATATAATCTATAGTTTTTATATAGTTTTACCTGATACCAAACACTAGAGTGTACATTGAAAAATGCATGTCTTTGAATATATTTTATCACTTTTATTCTTCTTCTCTGTGCCCAGTTACACACACACACACACACACACACACACACACACACAAAGTTCTTAGTTTTTCTTTTTATATTTCTTTCTATTGTTCCTCTTAGAATTTAATAAGCTGCTGCTGCTGCTGCTAAGTCACTTCAGTCATGTCCAACTCTGTGCGACCCCATAGACGGCAGCCCACCAGACTCCCCTGTCCCTGGGATTCTCCAGGCAAGAACACTGGAGTGTGTTGTCATTTCCTTCTCCAATGCATGATAGTGAAAAGTAAAAGTGAAGTTGCTCAGTCGTGTCCGACTCCTAGTGACCCCATGGACTGCAGCCCACCAGGTTCCTCCATCCGTGGGATTTTCCAGGCAAGAGTACTGGAGTGGATTTCCATTGCCTTCTTCAATTTAATAAGCTAGTCTCCTGAAAATAAATCATGTCCTCAATTATTAAGAAGCCCTAGAAACAGTAGACATTTTAATATAATACTGCCTAGACAAATAACAGTTTAAAAATATATGCTGTTGTATTGTTTTCTAGATTTTAAAATACCCTTTTAAAATATAGATAAATGTTGTTTTGAAGGCACTGAAACTGCTCAGCTGTATAAACTGAAATGGTATTAAGACATTATGACTAAATCCCACACATTTTAATATAAACTGTAATAAATACTGGAAACAAACAACTGGGATTCAGTTTCAAATCCTCTTCCAAAAGTTAAAATGTTAGCATAAAAGAAATATTTTTATCTTCCATTTTTTTCTTTCTTGAGTAAAGCTATTCCACGAAGACATTAATATTGCATCAAGGAAAAACTTTTTTTTTTTTTTACTTTTAATCAATTGTTTTCATATTTCAAAGAAATACAGCTGAAAAATGTTATGGTTCTCAAAATATTTTAATATAGGTATAAATACCATTGAGTTCTAAGTATTATAATCATACAAGTTACAGGCACTATTACAGCTACAAAGAAAACAGCAATTTAAATATTTTATTCCCACACACTTCTTTCTCCTTTTCTGCTCCCTAAAATAATTACTCACTTTCTTGGAAAAAGGCCATCTAACAACAGTCCCAAAATAATACCAGCAAGAATATCTTAAGAAAAATGCAATAGGATTATATTTTGATACCAATTGTTGATTTTATAATTTCTAGCTTTGTTTAGAGAGATGTAAGGTTTTGTTTTTGGCTGTATAATTATTTCCAGTGGCCAAAAGCTAAATTATTTGAGCAAGAGAAATCAAGTTGGAAGCACAAATCCCATATTATAGCAAGAAATCCAGGAGAAGCTCTTCTAAGTTCAGTAACTTCCAAGAAGTTTAGTATGTTGGACTGATTCATATAGAAACTCAGCTATGGAAAAAAAAAAGTCACATAATTGTGCCTTTACTTTATACAATCTCAAAACACTAAATTCTGAATTTATAGGATGAACAACTGAAGAAGTGAGACTTATAAATAAATTTCTCACTTTGCCAAATTGTTCTTCAGAGGTTGACTTTACAGTGTAAACTCCAATGCACAGCAAAACCCAGGAACACAGTATATGAGTACTTTTCAGGAAGAAGCTAAAGGTGTCTTGCAATTCCAAATTGCCTCTGTTTCTTTTATGATGAGCAGTAATGTCAGAAAGGAAGACGAAGAAGATGACATCATTAATCCAGACACTGTGTCTGTATGTATGCAGTCACTTAGCCACATCCAACTCTTCACAACCCCATGGCCTATAGTCCACCAGGCTGCTCTGTCCACGGAATTTTCCAGGCAAGAATACTGGAGTGGGTTGCCATTTCCTACTGCAGGGGATCTTCCCAACCCAGGNTGACATCATTAATCCAGACACTGTGTCTGTATGTATGCAGTCACTTAGCCACATCCAACTCTTCACAACCCCATGGCCTATAGTCCACCAGGCTGCTCTGTCCACGGAATTTTCCAGGCAAGAATACTGGAGTGGGTTGCCATTTCCTACTGCAGGGGATCTTCCCAACCCAGGGATCGAAACTTAGTCTCTTGTGTCTCCTGTACTAGCAGGTGAATTCTTTACCACTGCACCACCTGGGAAGCAAAATCCAGGCACTGTCCAAGCTTTCATCACCTTCTGCCCAGAAGAGGAAGAGGAGATGGGATCCACTGTTTTCCTGCTTTACTCTACACCCCTTACCTCTCCTCTCAAGCTTGTCTTTAGCCAAGCATAGCAAGCCTCTAAAAGGCCAAGCAACTTTCTCAACTAAATCTGATATCCATAGAAAGGGCTGCCTGCAAGGTGGACCCTTGTCTGGAATCAGGGCACTTGGATTTCGGGAGGGTTCCCTATATTCCATAACTGGTAAGAGTGGTTCACTCTTCCTAAACTATTTGCTCAAAAACTATGGTTTATAGTGAACACCTTATTTCCTTCTGAGAATCTGAAACCATGGTATAGTCTAGGCAGAGAATGTCTATGTAACCTGACCCCAGTAGAAACCTTGGGTGCTGTGTCTTTAATAAACATTCATGGTGGACAACAATTCAACATGTTGTCATAACTCTTGCTGGAGAAATAGTGTATCCCATAAGACTCCACTATAAAGAAAGCTGAGCACTGAAGAATTGATGCTTTTGAACTGTGGTATTGGAGAAGACTCTTGAGAGTCCCTTGGATTGCAAGGAGATCCAAACAGCCCATCCTAAAGAAAATCAGTCCTGATTATTCATTGGAAGGACTGATGCTGAAGCTGAAACTCCAATACTTTGGCCACCTGATGCAAAGAACTGACTCACTGGAAAAGACCCTGATGCTGGGAAATATTGAAGGCAGGAGGAGAAAGGGACGAAAGAGGATGAGATGGTTGGATGGCATCACCGACTCAATGGACATGAGTTTGAGCAAGCTCTGGGAGTTGTTGATGGACAGGGAAGCTTGGCGTGCTGCGGTCCATGGGGTCACAAAGAGTCTAACATGACTAAGGGCCTGAACTGAACTGAATAAGACCACTGGAAGAGAACTGTTGGATGAGTGCACCGGCTTTCCTAACTTTGCCTAATACACCTGTCCCCTTCTTTGATTTTATTTTGTATGCTTTCATTGTAATAAGTCACAGCCATGAGTAGAACAGAACCATGTTCTGAGTCCTGTGTCCTCTCCAAAAGTGAATCATCAAATCCAGGGGTGGTCTTTGGTACTTCCAAAACAAGCACTTGTTATGCAAACTGTGTCTGTATAGTATATAATGAATTAGACTCTCTCCTGTGCATCTAGCATGGTACTAGCTCTGTTCCTTTCCAGGAAGAAATGAGAAAATAGTTACACAGATCATTGTTTTGTGTTCCATGGTTCTGATGAAAAAACCTGGCAGAGAAAGACTCTGCATGCTTCCCAAATTGTCCTAATCTCTCAGTTGTGTCCGACTCTTTGTGACCTCATGGACTGTAGCCCATTAATCTCCTCTGTCCTTGGAATTCTCCAGGCTAGATTACTGGAGTGGGTTACCATGCCCTCCTCCAGGGGATCTTCCTAACCCAGGGATCAAGCTTAAGTCTCCCTCATTGCAAGCAGATTCTTTACCATCCAGGGAAGCCCAAGAATAGTGGAGTGGGTAGCCTTTCCATTCTTTGGGGGATTTTCCCAACCCAGGAATTGAACCAGGATACTGCATTGCAGGCATTTTCTTTAACAGCTGAGCTGCCAGGGAAGCCCCAAATTGTCTCTACATCATCCTCATGGATGGGGCTTCCCAGGTGGTGCCAGTGGTAAAGAACCCACCTGCCAGCGCTAGAGACGTAAAGGATCTGAGTTCAGTCCCTGGGTCGGGAAGATTTCCTGGAAGAGGGCATGGCAACCCACTCCAGTACTCTTGCCTGGAGAATCCCCATGGACAGAGGAACCTGGTGGGCCCCCAAAGAGTCCACAGGGTCCCAAACAGTCAGACATGACTGAAGTGACTGAGCATGCATGAATGTCCTTATAGAAAAATGTCAAGAATATGTACAGTTTTCCTCTAAAGAGAATTGATAAGAGAGAGAAAAGACTTGCTGAGTGATTGCTCCCAGCCAACACTGTTCTGGGCTATTAACATTTTAAAACATGGTGGGTTTGGATACATATTGACTGAACTTGTATACTTGATGGGAAGCAGACATCCCTAACCCCGTTGAAAGGTAAGGAGACAGACTTAAAACATTTATCATACACTATTCTCCATCTTTCACACTAGACTACGATCTACTAGAAAATAGCTTCTTTTTTTCTACTTATGTTTCCAGTGTCTAGAGCAGCCGCTGTTAGTTGAATGAATGAATTAATTAAAAAGTTAATTTTTCATACACACACACACACACACATATATATATATTGAGAGAGAGAGACAGAGAGAGAGAGAGGAGAGAATGGAATATTGCTCAGCTATTAAAAATAATGAAATTTTGCCATTTGCAGCAACATGGATTGACTTGGAGGACATATGCTAAGTTAAGTCAGACAAAGACAAATACTGAATTATACCACTTATATGTGGAGTCTGAAAAATACCACAGACTAGTGAATAAAACAAAAAATAAGCTGATTCACAGATAGAGAACAGACTGGTGGCTCAGTGGGGAGAGGGAGAGTGGGAGGGCAAAATAAGAAAGAAAAAAGGGTTATTATTACATTATATGAAATCATGTGTGTAAAACCTTTGAAAATTGTGAAGTACCATAGAGTTTAAAGAATCTTTCGATTAAAGACATAACATGGACTATCTCATACTTGCAATCAACTCAAGGTAATTAGGCTCAAAGTACAGAAGCTTCAACAGTTTACCTAGTGGTCATCACTTAACACCCCAGTAATTTAAGCTATTGAAAAAAATAAAAAATGAAAGCGTTAGTTGCTGAAGTTATGTCCAACTCTTTGCAACCCCATAGATTATAGCCCACCAGACCCCTCCATCCACGGACTTCTCCAGACAAGAATGCTGAAGTGGGTTGTCATTCCCTCTTCCAGGGGATCTTCCCGATCCAAAGATCAAATCCCAGTCTCCTGCGTTACAGGCAGATTACTGTCTGAGTCACCAGAGAAGTCCCAATTTTAGCTATTATACACTCAAAACTTGTTAGGAACATATCAGGCATTTTAACACATCCCAGAGCTGGAATGATACAATCCTAATATAAGAAAAATCAAGGGACGCCCTTGGTAACTCAGACAGTAAAGAATCTGCCTGTAATGCAGGAAACCCAAGTTTGATCCCTAAGTGGGGAAGGACCCCTGAAGAAGGAAATGGCAACCCGCTCCAGTATTCTTGCCTGGAGAATCCCATGGACAGTTCATAGGGTTGCAAAAGTGAGCTACAGTTCATAGGGTTGCAAAGAGTCTGACACGGCTGCAGCGACTAAGCACACATACACACAAGCACCCGCTATGTACTCGTAGCTACACAACGAAGAATAAAATACAGTATTCGACTTTGAGGAGGGATATGCAATTGAGTACATGACAAGATGTCAGAAAACTACAAATACAAAGAAATTATTTGAGTTTAGTTGGAATGAATTTTGTGAACCTTTGAAAGAATTTTTTTTTTAATGCATCGTTAAAACTAAGTGAGTTACACAAGACTGCTGCTGCTGCTGCTGCTAAGTCACTTCAGTCCTGTCCAACTCTTAGCGACCCCATGGACTGCAACCCACCAGGCTCCTCCATCCATGGGGTTTTCCAGGCAAGAGTANAATTTTTTTTTTAATGCATCGTTAAAACTAAGTGAGTTACACAAGACTGCTGCTGCTGCTGCTGCTAAGTCACTTCAGTCCTGTCCAACTCTTAGCGACCCCATGGACTGCAACCCACCAGGCTCCTCCATCCATGGGGTTTTCCAGGCAAGAGTACTGGAGTGGGGTGCCATTGCCTTCTCTGAGACAAGACTAGACACTACTTTTGTACATTCTCTTTTCTTCCTCACTTACAGAACATCAAGTTTAATTGGGGCGACAAGAAGCCAAGATAAAATACACAATCATTCAGGTTTTTTTGCCACTTGAAATAGCCATATAATGCAATTGCAAACAATGAGCTACAAGTGGAAATCCATTTGTCTAGTGGGTAGAACTTCCAGACAAACTATAGTCTTCCCAATTAAAAGAAGAGGAGGAAGAGGAGGAGGAGGAGGAGGGGAAAGAGGAAGAAGAGAAAGAGGAACAGGCTCAACTGGCACTTGCCTTTTGCCCTTCAACCTTCTTTCTAATTGAAATGTACTAATAAATGGAATGTCTAGAGGTATCTATAGCAGCCATCTTTGAGCATGAGAAAGCAAGCCATGGATTAAATGAACCAAATTTAGAAAAAGGTTTAAATTGAACTTCCTATTTCTACACTTTTGTTTTGTAGAAATAAACAGTTATTTGATTATGTTGCTATGGTCCACGTGGAGCTGAAAACCAATACTAACTCATGGAACAATAGTTCCCTTGTGTGTAATCCTTTCATTCTTTCAAATTGCTATTCTGTGAATGTCTCTCACTGAAGCCATTTTAGAGTCATTCTGACAAATTATGGACTATTTGTGTTATTGTGATGCTTCTGTACAAAGCAGAATCCAGACAACATGCTATCAAGAAAATGCTAATGATTTATTATTCACTGCAGAGATCCCATTTCCAAATCAGGAGGAAGTAACAAGAGTGATGTGGAAATTCACAGGCTGACACAATAGTTGAGTTTCCTGAGTGAATTTCGAATTTGTTTCTAATATCATCATGAAGCTGGTCTGCTCATGGTGTTAATTTCATGCCAAGTGTGACTTGAGGTGTTTTTTGTACAAATAAATGAGAATATAAAAATACAACTTGTAAAAAGAAAAAAAAAAAAAACATACAACTTGTAAAACTATAAGGTAAAGACAAATTTTAGCAAACACCCCAGATTTGTACATGCAAATGATTGTTAGCTTTTAATGAAATGACCTTAAAAAAACATTCTCTGATTCTGATGATACTGATAGTATCTTTTGATAAATTATCCTTTTGAAACTATCTACAGAGCCAGTTTAAAATCTAAGGAGGGATATCTATCTTTTGCTTTGCAGTCAAACAACAAAAATCTCACAAGTTCAACTATGAACCATAAAATATTATATGTATTTAACTTTTTTCAGAGATAATTTAGGGCACATTTTGTACACCAGGAGAACAAACTTGTAAACTAATTTCTATACACAAAATTTTTAAAGAACATTTAACACATTTGAAAGCATTCCACATCTTAGGCTCCAAGAATCTTGCAAGAAATATTTCCAGGTATTTTTCATGGTTGACTTTTCCGTGTGTATTACTTGCTCAGTCGTGTCTGACTCTTTCTGACCCCAGGGACTGTAGCCCCCCAGACTCCTCTGTCCATGGAATTCTCCAGGCAAGAATACTGGTGTAGGTAGCCATTTCCATCCCCAGGAGTTCTTCCCAACCCATGGACTGAAGCCAGGTCTTCTGCATTGCAGGAGGATTCTTTACCATCTGAGCCAGCAGGGAAGACCTTTTCCATATTTTAATCTTACAGAGTAGTTTAGGGTTTTTAAGAATTTTCCATATGTTTTTATTTAAATTTCATAACTAATCTCATTTCATTAGGTAAATTTCCTAAGACCCTAAAATTAATAACAGTTACTAAACCAGGCCTGATATATGGGTCTTCTGCATCTAAGTCTCCTGTTCTTTAAACAGTCTTTCTTTTTTTTGGCTCATATTTTCTAAAATAATTCTGAGTAACTATTTATACTGTTGCACATTTTTAATTGAAATTAGAATGTTTTCATCACAAGTTTAATTACTGACTTCTGAATGTTGTAATTCCTAGCATACTGTGAGTACAGATATTTTAAAATAGTTTCATCCATCTTTTAAATGTATTAAGTTGCATCTAACTGCTATAGAAAATTGATGCCCATCATATATTCATTATTTTTCTTAAGAGGCAAAAGTGTTCATCTTTTTCTTACTTTCCAGAGAAAATTATTTAACTATAATATATATGTTTTTTATAATGTTTTCATCACAAGTTTAATTACTGACTTCTGAATGTTGTAATTCCTAGCATACTGTGAGTACAGATATTTTAAAATAGTTTCATCCATCTTTTAAATGTATTAAGTTGCATCTAACTGCTATAGAAAATTGATGCCCATCATATATTCATTATTTTTCTTAAGAGGCAAAAGTGTTCATCTTTTTCTTACTTTCCAGAGAAAATTATTTAACTATAATATATATGTTTTTTATAGCATATCATATATATGCCTTTTATTCATCACATTATCATATATCTCTACAAAAAAGTATGTGTATGAATTGCAATTTCATTTTTTTAATTGTCTGTGCTTTAGAAATTCAATTTAAAAAAATTCTGGTTCGATGTACGACAGTCATTAATAGTATACTATTTATCAAAAGAATTCATTTCAAATTTTGAAAATAATTTAAACAAAACTAAGTTTCATTGGAATATTGTCCCTTGGTTCACATTTCCATGGAAGACTCATATTAGCTACCAGAATAAGAATGAGCTCAACATCAATTATATTTTTCCTTTACATTTGTATGTATTTAAGTGCAGAAAATTTTGTTGCCTTAAACAATAATGACATCTAAACTCACATTGTGTTTTTTGGGTCCAGATGCTTGACATTTTATTTAGCTCATTTGATTCTCAGCATGGGGCCCTATGAAGTAAGTAGTATTCATATTCTCTTTGTATAATTTTTAAATTTTGCAATTTAAAAATATTTACATTTATATTTACCATTTTTATGTCCCTGAGTTTCAATTTCTATATATAAAATGGGATAATAGCATTATTTAACCCTCAGAGTTATTGTGTTTTGTGAATTATATATCTAAATTATATATCTGAAGTACCTAGGTCTGTGTTAGTCACTCAGTGGTGTTCAACTCTTTGTGATCCCATGGACTATAGCCCACCTCTATCCATGGAATTCTCTAGGCAACAATCCTGGAATGAGTTGCCATTTCCTTCTCCATGGGATCTTCCCACTCCATGGATCAGACCCAGGTCTCCTGCACTGCAGGCAGAGTCTTTACCTGTTTTTTAATGTCTCTGCTTTTTAATACACTGTCTAGGTTTGTCATAGCTTTTCTTCCAAGGAGCAAGCGTCTTTTAATTTCATGGCTGCACTTACCATCTGCAATGACTTTGGAGCCCACGAAAAGAAAATCTGTCACTATTTTCACTTTTTACCCGTCTATTTCCCATGAAGTGATGGGACCAGGTGCCATAACCTTAGTTTTTTGAATGCTGAGTTTTAAGACAGCTTTTCACTGTTCTCTTTCACCCTCATCAAGAGACTCTTTAGTTTCTCTTCACTTTCTGCCATTAGAGTGGTATCATCTGCATATCTGAGGTTGTTGATATTTCTTCTGGCAATCTTGATTCCAGTTTGTGATTCATCCAGTCTGGCATTTTGCCTGATGGACTCTGCATATAAGTTAAATAAGCAGGGTGACAATATATAAATAAGCAGGGTGACAAGGAGCCTTGATGTACTCCTTTCCCAATTTGGAACCTGTTCATTGTTCCATGTCTGGTTTTAACTGTTGCCTCTTGACCTGAATACAGATTTTTCAGGAGGCAGGTAAGGTGGTCTGATATTCCCATCTCTAAGAATTTTCCACAATTTATTGTGACCCACAAAGTCAAAGGGTTTAGCATAGTCAGTGAAGCAGCAGCAGATGTTTTTTCTGTAATTCCTTTGCTTTTTTCTGTGATCCAGCAGATGTTGCTAATTTAATCTCTGATTCCTCTGCCTTTTCTAAATCCAGCTTGTACATCTGGAAGTTCTTTGAGAATAGAGAAGGAGTGATTTCGAAGACTGATGTCCAGACACACAGTCCAACATTTGAGGAAAATTAATTGTGTATTAAAACAAAGTTAATAGCCAAAGATACTCCATTTTGAATAAGTCATCTGGTTTGGGTTTCACCATAGTATTCTATTTTAATACTTAGGACATTGTTGTTGTTGTTCAGTTGCCAAGTTGTGTCTCAATTTGCAACCCATGAACTGTAACACACCAGGTTCTTCTGTCCACCACTATCTCCCAGAGTTTGCTCAAATTCATATCCAGTGAGTCAGTGACATTGTCTAACCATCTCATCCTCTGCTACCCTCTTCTCCTTTCGCCTTCAGTATTTCCTAGCATCAGGATATTTTCCAGTGAATCGGCTCCTCATATCAGGTGGCTTCAGCTTCAGCCACAGTTTTTCCAGTGAATATTCAAGGTTGATTTCCTTTAGGATTTTCTGATTTGATCTCCTTACAGTCAAAAATACTCAGACCATTATTCCAATAGTTGAAAAGTAAGGAAATAGAATAAGATCTTTTACAGTAATTCTTTTTCTAATGGATACATGGAGAATATGTGGTTTGTATATAAATATGTCAAAAGAAAGATAAACTTATTAGCAGAACTACTCACTGATGACTCAGGATATATGGTGGTAATTGTGTTTGGGATTCTAGTGGCTATTTATTGATACTGTAACTCTTGGCTCAAAAAGAGATCAAAAGTTTCCATGAACAAATATGATAGAGATAGCCATTCATTAATATTCAGCTGTTAACTCACTGATCAATAGTTATTTCTAACAACTCAACAAAACTTACTCATTATTGCCTTCATTTCAAAAGCATAACATGTTCCACATAAAACCTTACACATAACAAAGAATATTGTGTAGTTAGCCACTGAATTTATTTTTTACCCAGAGTCTTTAATAATTTCAATTCTAAATTTCCACTTTTTAAAATAAATAGCAGATATAAAGCATCCAAATATGTCTTAAGTTTTAAAATCCAAAATAGTTCTATTCCTACACATAACTTTCTGTATTTCATTGGACGTGTTTAATGAAAAATAACATGGTAAACAAATAAGAGTCTTTCACTTATTATCAGGTGATCTTACCAACAAAATCCACGTCTCTGGGATTTCGTTTCCTTATCTGTGTAGTTACCTATTTCACAGAATTAGTAGATGGCTCTAATATAAGACAATGTGTTTGAAAATATTATATACACAACTTAAAGCACTATAGGGATCTAGACTTTTTACCAGTGGTCATTATAAATCCATGATGTATCTCTTTTTGTTCAAAAAATGCAAATGGGAGCCAGAGCAACCATGCTCTTCATGCTCTCAATTGCACTCTCATCAACCATGTCTTACAGCTATGTTTTGTCTTTGATTCCTCTCCCTCCAATCTCATCAGTTTGCCTCAGGAATGTCTCTTGAATATGGTATCTCCATATTTTTCCACTGCTAATTAATATCTATGTTCAGCTTTTCATCTACTCTTTTTGGAACTATGGAAACAACATCTTGTATAACATTTCTGTTTCTTTTTATTTTTTAATTCAAATCCACCCTCTACCCTGATGCAAGTGTTTTTATTTATTTTTTTAAATTTTCATTTGCTTTTATTTTTAAATTAATTTTTACTAGAATACAGTTGCTTTATAATGTTGCATTAGTTTCTACAGCGTTCTTTTAAAAAATACAAATAGGTCATTGTCGTTCTCTATAACTTTCAACTTTCCATAGTAATAAGGACTGTACTCCTTCATGTATCATGCATGTCCCATCAAAATCTGCTGAACTTAATCCCAGCTACACCTTCCCTCACCCACTGCATATCCTTTGCTTCAGCCACTTTGGATTTTATCATTTCCATACAGAATGTTCTCAATGTGACAGGACTATGTAAAGATAGAAATGAAAGTGTTTAAAGTTGTAGAGTACTGCACTATAAAATTATTAATGTTATTGTACAAATCTTAATAATATTAATGTCTTAGACTGGAAATACAATGACAATCAATCTTTTCCAATCATCATCTATAAAACTGTCAAGGAATAGTCTAGTAGCCTATTTAGCCCATCAGAATGAAAAGATCTTACAAAATGAGTGCTTTTAAAACCAAATAAGTTTGGTAAAATAGAAAATTCAAATAGGCTTCTCTTTAATATCTCTTGGACATTGCATATAATTGCACATAATTTGATATTATAAATTTCAGTGCATGAAAAGTACATTCTGAATTAATTTAATTAGTTAAAAATGGCATAATGACATTGTAATTTTCATTTTTTGTAATTCTTTTATTCAAAATGCCTAAAGCCCTTTAAAAAACATTTCTATGATAGAAATAAGTATAGAACAGTTCCTCTTGAGACTTTAAAGCAAGATCTTTGAAAGTAAAGAAAACCATTTACCACATATATAGTGATGTGCAAGCCTGAAATTAGGTTTTTGAGGCCAGTTTCACTAGAGTTTGGTGACAGAAGAAGGGAGTCAGAGATGATAGGTGTGTGTGTGTGTGCGCACTCGGTCGCTCAGTGATGTCTGACTCTTTGCAACCCCATGGAGTAGCCTGCCAGGTTCCTCTGTCCATGGGATTTCCCAGGCAAGAATACTGGAGCCAGTTGCCATTTTCTCCTCCAGGGGATCTTCCCAGCCCACAGATTCAACTCGTGTCTCCTGTGTCTCCTGCATTTGCATGCAGAATTCTTTACCAACAAAGCCACCTAGGATGCACCTCTGCTATAACTAGCACCTATGAATTCAGAAACCAATTACTATCAAGAATGTGTAGGGTTCTTCATCTGCACTTAAAGAAGAATATAGACTATACTGCAAAAAAGAAGTAAGATGTCAAATTGTTTTCTAGCAGAGAGGTTGTGAAGCCCTGGAATATTTGACAGAAGATGCCTCTCTGAGATCAGCCTCCCCTCTGTGTGATGGCTGAACAGAGGAGTAGGCAACAACAGAGGTGAACGTGTTTACCATTGCCCTTGACTCCACGACTTGGTGACTTTGAAGAATTCACCCAAAAATAAATAATCCACAAAAAAGAAAACTTGTACCAAACATGTATCAGTATTTTTGCCTGTAATAATGCCTGAGAACTTTCTTGGAAAGGAGGAAAACTAAAACTAAAATTTTACCTGCAGAAAATTAGATCCATGTCACGTTATAGGAGGACAAGTTATATCAGTTGCATTAAGACAAAAGGGCCCCAAAATGGTAGTCTTTTCCCTGTACCTACAATTTATTAGATTGTACTCAGATGAGCCAGTTGGCTAAAACAGATTTTTATGAAAGAATCCCACTTTATTGCCAATTGTTTTCTTAAGGGACAGAGTTTATAATTTGTGTAGGATTGATTGAACTCAGGGAGGTGATCTGTTGAGCAGTGCACAGCCCTCCCCGCAATTTCTTCCCCAGACATTGCAAGTTTTCTTGTGCCTAATGGAAGATAAAGATGGACTTCTACATTAGTTCATTTTTTATACAGCCATCATGTATTTCTGAGAACTTAGAGCTACATGTACTGTGCTAGGTTCTCCAGGGATAAAAAGACCAAATCATGGTTTTTGCCCTCCAGGAACAACTAGTCTAGGAAAGGACATACTCAAATAAATAAATATAAGCTCATTCAGTTACAAATCTGTTTGGTTCACATAAAAGAATGATTATAAGAGTGTCTTCATTCCTAGAGATTATAGAAGAAACAACTTTTAGAATTAATATTTTGAGACATTTTTGGTGATTGCAAGTGAAAGCCGGTGTTCCTCCATGCGAACAAAGTTCTCACCTGGTAATGTCCTTTGTGTCACTCAAGTGATTGGGAGATTGGATCCATTGTTGGTTTCTATCTCTAGACTCTCCAGTACCTTCTCATAACTCTCAAGTAATAATTTTTAATAATACTACCATCATCACCATCAACAGCAGCAACAATATTTACATAACATCTCTTATATGCTAAGCATTGTGCTTGATATTTAAATACTCTCTTAAATTGTCACAACAAACCTACAAAATGGGCATCATTCCTGGTTGAAAAGCCAAGACTCAGAGAGACTACATATCTTCTTTAAAGTGCTGAATGTATCAGTGCCAAGATTCAAACTCCAGCCTAGAATGTATATGACCTTCACTGGACCATTCTGCCTCTTCAGAATCTGCAAGTTTCATCTTTCCTAAGCTAGTTAGACCCTCACTCACCCCTTCTGTTAGTTAGTTATGACTGTGTAACAAAGTACAGGCTGGGTGGCCTATGAAACAGAAATTTATCATCACAGTTCTCAAAGCTAAAAGTCCAAAAGAAAAGTGTCGACAGACTTATTTCCTTCTGAAGAGTGAGAAGGCTGTTTTCTATGCATCTCTCCTGGGTTGTTATTGATGGGGGTCTTCTCCTGTATTTGTTCAGATATTCTTCCCTCTGTGTATATCTCTGCACCCAACTTTGTTCTTTATATAAGCAGACCAGTCATACTGGATGAGGGCCCATCCTAATGACCTCACTGTAACTTGATTACCTCTGTAAAGATCCTATCTTCAAATAAGGTCACTCTCTGAACTATTGGGGATTAGGACTTTAGCACTTCAATTTATGGAGACATGAGTATTAGGCACAATTGAAGCCACAGCACGTGCCTTCTGAAATCTAGCAACTAGTAACTCTGTCTCATCTGACTTGGGCATGGCTATGAAAGTGAGCGTTCTAAACCACATGGCTAATCATAGCCTGGCCCTATTACAATCTTCCAGAGTCCTTTATTGCTAGCGGTTAAGTTTTAAATTACAGGCTTGACAAACAAAATTTTTCCCGAAGTGGTTAGTAAGTAAGTTTCTACCTTCATCTCCCATCACTCCTCTGTCAAAGACTCTGCAAATACCTTCTGGAAGACTAGATCTTTCAATTTTCCAAATGTTTTCTTACTCTTGTCTTGTTACCTGAAAATTAATTGTATAATGTAATTTTATGCATTTTCTAGAGCTGAAACCCTGTATTGAGATCCAGGGAGGTAAGGCTTTGCCTGGGATGGTTCCCCTTCCTTAAGATCACATGGTCAGTTACAACAAAGATCCAGCAGGGCTTGGCTTTTCTCTCTTGTAAAATGTATGGAAGCGTTTGTCAGGTTTTCTTTCTCACCAAACTGTGACTTTCCTGCCAAACCTTCTCACCAGTACTTGGCACATGCCTGGAATATAATAGGTATTCAGTAAATGTTTGTTAATTGAAGTAGAAGTTTTAACATAAATTTATGAGATATTATATAACAACACAGATTTGGATGCTGTCATTTAAATGTCTAGGTATAATTGGAAAAACGGATCTTTTTTTGATTCATTCATTCATTTCCAGGCACTGTTCCAAGTGCTAAAATTGAGTGATAAGTGAAAGCATTAGTGGTTCAGTCGTGTTCAACTCTTTGCTACCCCTGCCAGTCTCACCCGTCCACAGGATTCTCCAGGCAAGAATACTGGAGTGGGTAGCCATTCCCTTCTTCCCAGTCCAGAGATTGAACCAAGGTCTCCTGCGTTGGAGGCACATTCTTTATCATCTTGGGAAACCCCAAGAGATAAGTAAAACCCCACAAAGTAACCTCTCTTGCAGTTCATATTCCAGTGGAGGAGACAGTTAAACAAGTAAGCCAAAGAGAAGTGTAATTTTACATGAAAAGTTTTATGAAGTAAGCAAGTCAAAACAGTCTGATAAAGAATGACTGGAGGCAGTCTTTGAGAGCAATGAGGCTCTAAAAATGTGCCCACAAAGACCTCTTTAGGAAGCAGAACATGAAGAGAAAGAAGGAACTTAAGATGTAAGAGCAGGTGCAGTGCCCTGTGTCAGGAGGGTAGATAAAACATCTAATACTTGAAAGAGTGCTAAAGAGACCAGTATGTAGAAGAAGGAGGTGTTGCAAAAAGAGAACTTTCACAATAAGCAGAGCTTGTGAATATAATCCCAAGAGCAATGGAAAGCCACTGAAAGGGTTAGATTGAATTTGAGGTATGGGTAGAATTTAATCAGATTTGTGTTACAAACATAATCTGCTCATCCCTGAGATGTCATCACCAGCTGTCCTTTTGTCCTTTCCTAACATCCCATTTCATTCTTATTCTTTCCTTTCATTCTTATTCTTCTTTAGAAACTCAATTTCCTTTCTTTCAGGACACAGTCATTTGTGGTTATATAGACATTAGTGTGAATAAGTCACCCATTCCTACTAGACTATAAGCTTCCTGAAGGAAGGACCAGACCTAGTCTTTGCTCACCATTGCATTCCAGGGCAAAGCAGAGTTTGGTACAGAAGGTATTTGACAGCCATTTCTTAAGACAATGGGGAGAAATGTAAATAATTACACGTTTGCCCCCTCTAGAGAAAATAATTGAGGCAGGAGTCCTTCAAAAACTATGTGATAAGCATAACATTTTTTAATGGTAGAAGAACCAAAAAAATAAAAAAGAGTGAGTGAGGGAGGGAAAGAAGAGAAGGGAAATAAAGATAACTGGGGTTAAGCAAAAACAGTCTAGCTTAGGATGTTAGAGCAGCTAATCATATCAGAGATTATTAGAAAAAGGTTAGTAGATTATGCATTTGGCTTAACTGTTGCTGCAGGACAGTTAAGATTCAAAACAAACTGCTTGTAAACTGATCAGTGATATACACTATGAGTAAGACTTTGCTCCAGGGTTTGGGTGAACAGGGAGAAATTTTAAACTTGATTTCAGTTTAGCTAACATAAACTGCATCCAGAACATGCTATGGTGATAAGTAATATTCTTTCTGATTTTTTTTCTTGAGTGGATGCTAAGGACTATCAATTAAAGTGAACTTCTAAACCGTGTTCCGATCCTATAATTCTGTTTTGAAGCTGTTAAAGGGACTTTTCCCCCTCTAGAAATATATGCACTATTCATCTCACATTAAAATTAGATAAATTTTTTAGAACTTTTTAAAAAAATAAATAAATAAAGTGAACTTCTAAAATCTCTTGAACTTATCAGTTCATGGAAATTCATTTTCCCTTCCCTGCTGTTTTTCTCATCTATTTTATATTACTATTTTTCCCTTGAGTTGCACATGGAGACCATATATGTATTTTCTATTACTAGATAAATCTATAGAAAATTTCATGAGAGAAATAAGCAATATCATTACTATTTTTAATAAGATGAACCAAGTGTATCATGATGACCACAAAAAGAGTTTCTAGAGAGCCACTTTGGGGCCATGTAGATAGGAAAAGTTAGTGCATGTCAAAGAAGAGAACTTTTTAGGGTGAAAAAGACTTGAGGGAGTGAAGAGAACATTTTATAAGAGAGTTGATTATGAAGTGAGGTGGACAGAGCTGATTGTGGTAGGATCACGGAGTAATGTAATGGATGGTAGGATGGAGAAACACTGAAAACTGAACTCATTCATCCTTTCACCTAAACGGTCTCTCTCACAAATGAACTCAGGAATATATGTATATATATTTGAGCCATAACAATTCTCCCCCCCTTATTCAGCCATATGATCAAATAATTCAAAAATGGAAATTTAAAAATTCAGTTTGAAAAGACTTTTCCACACCAGTGTATCCAGAGGAAAAAATATTTTTTCTCTGGCATTAAAGAAACATTCAATCTTATTCATCCCTTGCAATGTTAAACTGAGGGAAAACACTTTTATCATGCTTCTGTGTGAAGATGAGAGTACAGTCATGTTGGCAATGACAAACCTGTGCTAAATATTGCGTCTAAAATCACAAAATGTTTACTTCTTCACTGACTAGTAGATTAGATACTATTCTGTTTTGAACCCTTTATATGTTTGTTCTGTGTACATTTACTTATATACATATAAATGTATGTATCTATTTTCTTCTTTGTTCTGTATTAGCAAACATTAAATCTTTTGCCTGACAAACAAAAGTGATTGTTTCCCAGAGTGGCTTGAAGCTAATTTTAATGGAATCCTATTTTAGAAAAAAACCTACTGACTATATAGGTATTTTCTAAATTTTGCAGACAGAAAATAAATTTGTATTAATTGATGTATATTAATATGCTGCCTGTTAAGCATACATAAATTAAAATGTCTCCTTTTGTTCCTTTTGCCCAGTCTGAAAATATGTACCACAAGGCAACTATCTTTGTAGTTTTAATTTCCTTTCTGGAACTCATCCTTCCTAAAAATAAGTAATGAACCATTTTCTCATCTTGTTTGCACTCCTGCTGAGTAGATCTGAAGATGAACTTGAAAAAGCATTGCTTAAGGCTCAGTTGCAAGGGCTGGGGTATAGGACAAGAAACTTAGTGTAATTTTTTCTTTCCTGGGAGATATGAAACAAATATTCATGTAAAGAATAAACATTTGGCACTTTAAAAGAAATAAATGTCATGCTGGAACGGTATCAACTGATGAGTAAAGTCACCATTTAGAGAGAGAAAAANATGGGTGGAGGAGGAGCCTGGTGGTCTGTAGTCCATGGGGTCGCTAAGAGTCGGACATGACTGAGCGACTTCACTTTCAGTTTTCCCTTTCATGCATTGGAGAAGGAAATGGCAACCCACTCCAGTGTTCTTGCCTGGAGCATCCCAGGGACGGGGGAGCCTGGTGGGCCGCTGTCTATGGGGTTGCACAGAGTCAGACACAACTGACGTGACTTAGCAGCAGCAGTAGCATGAACCTATCATTCCAGGTTCCTATGAAATATTATTGTTTACAGGGTTGGACTTGCCTTTCACCACCAGGCACGTCCACAAATGAGCATCATTTCTGCTTTGGCTCAGTTACTTCATTTTTTTCTGGAACTACTAGTATTAATAATTCTCTTCTGCTCTTCCCCGATAGCGTAATGAACACCTTCTGACCTGGGGCCTCATCTTCTGGTCTAATCTTTTTTTTGCCTTTCTGTACTGTTCATGGGGTTCTTACAGCAAGAATACTGGAGTGGCTTGTAATTTCCTCCTTCAGGGGACCATGATTTGTCAGAACTGTTCAGTATGACTCGTCTCTCCTGGGTGGCCCTGCATGACACAGCTCAGAGCTTCATTGCATTACACAAGTCCCTTTGCCATGGCAAGCCTGTGATTCATGAAGGGGATTAAAGGTAAATAAATAAGATGTGCTAATTTCATAAGCAAATATTCTTTTAAAAAAAAACAAAAAAAAGAGCTTTAAAAAGTCCTGAGTCTGTTACTACCCTTAGGGTAGCCACTATCAAGAAAAGAGAAAGTCAGTTAGTGAGGATGTGGAGAAACTGGAACTCTCATGCATTATTGATGGGAATGTAAAATGGTATACTTGCTATGGAAAACAGTATAGAAGTTCCTCAAAAAAATTAGAAAACAGAATGATCATGAAATCCAGAAATGCCACTTCTTATGGGTATATAAGAACAAGAATTGAAAGCAGGATCTTTTAGAAATATTTTCACAGCCACGTTTATTGCTGGCTCTTATTAACAATTATTAACAATAGCCACAAGGTGGAGGCAACCCATGTGCTCATGGATGGGTGATGGGCTAAAGAAAACGTAAACATATACAATGAATCACATATTATTCAAACTTAGAAAAGGAGGGAAATTCTGACACAGGCCACGGTGCAGATGAATCTTAACGACATCACGCAAGAGAATAAGTCAATTATAAAGTGTGATTCTACTTTCAGACGTCTAAAGTAGTCAAACTCAGAAACAGAAAGTAGAATTGTGGTTGCCAGGGGCTGGCGGGGTGGGGAAAATGAAAGTTGTTTCACTTCAGTTCAGTCGCTCAGTCGTGTCCGACTCTTTGCGACCCCATGAATCGCAGCACTCAGGGAGGCCTGGCATGCTGCGATTCATGGGGTCACAAAGAGTCGGACATGACTGAGCGACTGAGCTGAGTGACTAGGTTTAACTCCATCAGCAAAACAGAGGCAAATTCACCATTAGTAAAATTAAAATGCATAAGATAATCTGATAACATTTACAATAAATATGAGTGTTATGAAATGACTGTGTCCTCCCGTATACTGAAGCCCTAACCCTCAACGGGAAGGTGTTTGGAGGTGGGTCTTTGGGGAGGTATTGGGTTTAAAGAAGGTGATGAGTGCAGACCCCCAAAGGGATCAGTGTCATTATAAGAAGAGAAAGAAACCAGAGCTGTCTTCTTCTCCCAAATTTTATGTGAGGACACAGCAAGAAGGCGGCTGTCTGCAGGTCAGATGAATGGCTAAAAACATCGCAACATTGTTAAGTAATTATCCTCCACTTAAAATAAATTAAAACAGAAAGAAATACCTTATCAGGAACCAAAACTGCCAGCACCTTGACCCATTTGTACTTCTGAGTCTCCAGAGCTGTGAGAAATAAACATCTGGTGTTTAAGCCACCAGTCTATGGTATTTTGCTACAGGAGCTTGAGCTGACTAATTCAATGAGATAAAAATTTATTTTTAAGTTAATCACTCATAACTATTATAAACTGGGTACAGGAAATCAGATGGAAAAAAATGTTTTTTTAGGTTATAAACTTAAAATTCCCAATAGAAAAAATATAACTGTCAGTAAGCCAGTACAAAAAATTTTAAATCTTATTAATAAGCATAGAACTTAAATGTTATTTTAACCTATAACTTATAACTTTACCTTATCGAATCATCAAAGACACAACAAAAATATATAATGTTAAAGGTCAATTGTTGTTATTCAGTTCCTAAGTCATGTCTGACTCTTCGAGACCTCATGGACTGCAGCATACCAGGCTTATCTGTCCTCCACTATCTCCCAGTTTGCTCAAATCCATGTTCATTGAGTTGGGGATGCTAGCTAATCATTTCATCTTCTGCTGCTGCCTTCTCCTTTTGCCTTCAACCTTTCCCCGCATCAGGGTCTTTCCCAGTGAGTCAGCTCTTCCAATCAGGAGGCCAAAGTATTGGAGCTTCAGCTATGGCATCAGCCCTTCTAAAGAATATTCAGGGTTGAATTCCTTTAGGATTGACTGGTTTGATTTCTTTGTGGTCCAAAAAACTCTTAAGAGTCTTCTCCAGCACCACAGTTCGAAAGCATCAATTCTTTAGCACTCAGCCTTCTTTATGATCAAAATCTCATGTTTGTATATGACTACTGGAAAAAACATAGCTTTGACTATATGGATCTTTGTCAGGAAAGTGATGTCTGGGCTTTCTAGGTTGTGCTTGTGGTAAAGAACCCATTTGCCAGTGCAGGAGACGGTTTC
Organism: Oreotragus oreotragus; assembly: GCA_006410675.1. Classification (NCBI taxonomy): domain Eukaryota; kingdom Metazoa; phylum Chordata; class Mammalia; order Artiodactyla; family Bovidae; genus Oreotragus; species Oreotragus oreotragus. The sequence goes on along the minus strand of SJYX01003668.1, from coordinate 254,284 downwards.
AGTCCTGGGGTCAGGAAGATCCCCTGGAGGAGGGCATGGCAACCCACTCCAGTATTCTAGCCTGGCAGAGAACCCCATGGACAGAGGCGCCTGGCAGGCTACAGTCCATGGGGTCACAAAGAGTTGGACGTGACTGAAGTGATTTAGCATGCACACTAGGTTTGTCATAGCTTTCCTTCCAAGGAGCAAGTGTCCTTTAATTTCATGGCTGCAGTTACCATCCACTGTCATTTTGGAGCCCAGGAAAATAAAATCTGCCACTGTTTCCATTTTTTCCCCATCTATTTGCCATGAAGTGATGGGACGGGATGTTATGATCTTAGGTTTGTTTGTTTGTTTGTTTTTTTAATGCTGAGTTTGAAGCAAGCTTTTTACTCTCCTCTTTCACCTTCATCAAGAGGCTCTTTAGTTTCTACTCACTTTCTACAATTACAGTGGTATCGTCTGCATATCTGAGGTTGCTGATATTTTTTCTAACAATCTTTCCAGTCTGTGATTCATCCAGCTGGCCATTTCACATGATGTATTCTGCATATAACTTCAATAAGCAGAGTGATAATATACAGTTTTGTCATACTTCCTTCTCAGTTGTTTTATGGCCAGTTCTAACTGTTGCTTCTTGACCCACATACAGTTTTCTCAGGAGACAGATAAAGTGGTCCAGTACTCCCATCTCTTCAAGAATTTTCCACAGTTTGTTATAATCCACACAGTCAAAGCTTTTTGCAAAGTCAATGGAGCAGAAGTAGGTGTTTCTTTGGAATCCCCTTGCTTTTTCTATGGTCCAGTGAATGTTGGCAATTTGATCTTTGGTTCCTCTGCCTCTTCAAAACCCGTCTTGTACAGCTGGAAATTCTTAGTTCACATAACGGTGAAACCTAGCTTGAAGGATTTTGAGCATAACCTTGCTAGCATGTGAAATGAGTGCAATTGTACGCTAGTTTGAACAATCTTTGGGATTACTCTTCTCTGGGATTGAAGGGAAAACTGACCTTTTCCAGTCCTGTAGCCACTGCTGCATTTTCCAAATTTGAGTGTAGCATTTTAACAGCATCATCTTTTAGTATTTTAAATATATCAGCTGGAATTCCATCACCTCTACTAGCTTTGTTCCATCCCTCTCCATTTTACTTCACTGATTCCAAAGATGTTGATGTTCAAACTTGTCATCTCCTGCTTGACTACATCCAATTTATCTTGATGCCTGGAGAATCCCATGGGTGGAGGAGGAGCCTGGTGGTCTGTAGTCCATGGGGTCGCTAAGAGTCGGACATGACTGAGCGACTTCACTTTCAGTTTTCCCTTTCATGCATTGGAGAAGGAAATGGCAACCCACTCCAGTGTTCTTGCCTGGAGCATCCCAGGGACGGGGGAGCCTGGTGGGCCGCTGTCTATGGGGTTGCACAGAGTCAGACACAACTGACGTGACTTAGCAGCAGCAGTAGCATGAACCTATCATTCCAGGTTCCTATGAAATATTATTGTTTACAGGGTTGGACTTGCCTTTCACCACCAGGCACGTCCACAAATGAGCATCATTTCTGCTTTGGCTCAGTTACTTCATTTTTTTCTGGAACTACTAGTATTAATAATTCTCTTCTGCTCTTCCCCGATAGCGTAATGAATACCTTCTGACCTGGGGCCTCATCTTCTGGTCTAATCTTTTTTTTGCCTTTCTGTACTGTTCATGGGGTTCTTACAGCAAGAATACTGGAGTGGCTTGTCATTTCCTCCTTCAGGGGACCATGATTTGTCAGAACTGTTCAGTATGACTCGTCTCTCCTGGGTGGCCCTGCATGACACAGCTCAGAGCTTCATTGCATTACACAAGTCCCTTTGCCATGGCAAGCCTGTGATTCATGAAGGGGATTAAAGGTAAATAAATAAGATGTGCTAATTTCATAAGCAAATATTCTTTTAAAAAAAAACAAAAAAAAGAGCTTTAAAAAGTCCTGAGTCTGTTACTACCCTTAGGGTAGCCACTATCAAGAAAAGAGAAAGTCAGTTAGTGAGGATGTGGAGAAACTGGAACTCTCATGCATTATTGATGGGAATGTAAAATGGTATACTTGCTATGGAAAACAGTATAGAAGTTCCTCAAAAAAATTAGAAAACAGAATGATCATGAAATCCAGAAATGCCACTTCTTATGGGTATATAAGAACAAGAATTGAAAGCAGGATCTTTTAGAAATATTTTCACAGCCACGTTTATTGCTGGCTCTTATTAACAATTATTAACAATAGCCACAAGGTGGAGGCAACCCATGTGCTCATGGATGGGTGATGGGCTAAAGAAAACGTAAACATATACAATGAATCACATATTATTCAAACTTAGAAAAGGAGGGAAATTCTGACACAGGCCACGGTGCAGATGAATCTTAACGACATCACGCAAGAGAATAAGTCAATTATAAAGTGTGATTCTACTTTCAGACGTCTAAAGTAGTCAAACTCAGAAACAGAAAGTAGAATTGTGGTTGCCAGGGGCTGGCGGGGTGGGGAAAATGAAAGTTGTTTCACTTCAGTTCAGTCGCTCAGTCGTGTCCGACTCTTTGCGACCCCATGAATCGCAGCACGCCAGGCCTCCCTGTCCATCACCATCTCCCGGAGTTCACTCAGACTCACGTCCATCAAGTCCGTGATGCCATCCAACCATCTCATCCTCGGTCGTCCCCTTCTCCTCCTGTCCCCAATCCCTCCCAGCATCAGAGTATCTTCCAATGAGTCAACTCTTCGCATGAGGTGGCCAAAGTACTGGAGTTTCAGCTTTAGTATCATTCCTTCCAAAGAAATCCCAGGGTTGATCTCCTTCAGAATGGACTGGTTGGATCTCCTTGCAGTCCAAGGGACTCTCAAGAGTCTTCTCCAACAGCACAGTTCAAAAGCACCGATTCTTCGGTGCTCAGCCTTCTTCACAGTCCAACTCTCACATCCATACATGACCACTGGAAAAATCATAGCCTTGACTAGACAGACCTTAGTCGGCAAAGTAATGTCTCTGCTTTTGAATATACTATCTAGGTTGGTCATAACTATTATTCCAAGGAGTAAGTGTCTTTTAATTTCATGGCTGCAGTCACCATCTGCAGTGATTTTGGAGCCCAAAAAAATAAAGTCTGACACTGTTTCCACTGTTTCCCCATCTATTTCCCATGAAGTGATGGGACCACATGCCATGATCTTCGTTTTCTGAATGTTGAGCTTTAAGCCAGCTTTTCACTCTCGTCTTTCACTTTCATCAAGAGGCTTTTTAGCTCCTCTTCACTTTCTGCCATAAGGGTGGTGTCATCTGCATTAATGGGCACAGAATTTCAACCTTGCAAGATGAAAAAGTGTTTAAGAAACCTACTGTACAACAATGTAAATATACTTAAAACTACAGACCTGTACACTTAAATATAGTTTAAAAGGTAAATTTTATGCTTATTTTTTACAGTAAAAAAAAAAAAAAAAAACTTTATGTATGTCAATGTCTTTGACATTAGAAATTTAATAGGGAGACATAATTATGAGTGAAGGTGATCCAAAAAAAAAAAAAATGTAGAAAAAGAAAGAACTATGAAACATACACAAGGACTCTTCACCTTAATTTCATGCACAGTGGAAAGAGAAAGCAATAGTCTAAACACTCAGTCTAAGGGAAGAGTTAGGTAGACTATGGTAGATTTATACAATAAGATAAACTGCACCCCTTAGAAATGATATTTAAAATAATTGTATAGAAAAAGAAAAATGCTCACAACATAATATTATGTGACTTTCCTATAAACTTGGATTTGTTTTATTATCTGTAGGTTGAGAAGAGCAGGAGGCTATGTTAAAACTAACTTTCTGGACTTCCCTGCTGGTCCCATGGTTAAGAATCCACCTGCCAATGCAGAGGACATGTGTTCGATCCCTGGCTCGGGAAGATCCCACGTACCGCAGGGCAACTAAGCCTGTGTGCCACAATTGCTGAAGCCCACACGCGGCAATAAAGAGTCAGAGCAGTCAAAAAATAAATTTAAAAAAAAAAACAAAAACAAAAAACTAACTTTCTCAGTACAGGCATTTTATTGTACTCCACAGATATGTATTTTGTTGCTGTTTTGTTTGTTTTGTTGTTGTTGTTTTAACAAATTGAAAGTCTGTGGCAACCCTGCATCAAAAGTCTCTCAGAACCATTTTTTCAACAGAATTTGCTCCCTTTGAGTCTCTTTTTTCCATTTTGGTAATTCTTGCAGCATTTCACACTTTTCCATTATTATTATTAGATTATGTGATTCACTGAAGGCTCAGGATGGTTAATAATTTTAGCGATGAAGTATTTTTTAATTAAAGCATGTACATTTCTAAAGACATAATGCTATTGTATACTTAAGAGATGACAGGAGAATACAAACATATTTTTATATGCACTAGGAAACCAAAAATTAAATGTGACTCACTTTATTTAAATAGTATATTGCATTTGTCTGGAACACAACCCATAGTATTGCCAAGGTATGTACACCTGTGTGTTTTTCCTGCCAATACAGAACCCCGTGTTTCAAACCTCCAACCATGCGTCATCTATAGGTTTCGTGTGGTCACTGATCACAAGCCTATCTTTTATTGTTGCCATACACTGTTCAGTTTTTGCTTTTCAACTTGTCACATACATCTGTATTCTCTCCCTAATAAGATCGTAAAGTCTTTCAAGGATAGACCTTGTAGCAGTATAAGCACTGTTCCCTGATCGTTTCCTAATACTATCCTTCTATAACTGAGTGAAGCGTGTACATGAGAAAGCAGGCTCAAGGAGAAGGAATACAGAATATTAAACCAACAAATGTAAACTGTATAACTACTATGTGCAAGACAAGGCCAGTTACTAAAGATATTATAAAGAATATCTTTATAATATTGTCATCTTCGAAGAGTTTACTATCTTGTTATGGAAGATATACACACACAATGGACAAGTTAAACCCTGAGAAGAACATGCAATTTACATTAAATTGCCAAGATGTAATAAAATATATTATTGATTTTTTTTCCATACTCAGGGTATGAAAATATAATGAAATGGTCTAAAAGAATGTAATGATTTTCAAAATGTTTATCTGTACCCTTGGCTGTTTTGCTCACACACGAAATCTGAGGATAATTAAAATTCATGCCAATTTTGGAAAGCTAGGAACAAATCAAATATGTGAAAATCTTCTAAGACTTTAAAAACAAAATTCCCACAGGGATTCATTAAAACTGTACTGTCAACAAATATCTGAGTTTGAATTTTTAAGTCATTTTGTGGGCAGAAAAAAGAAAGAAGAGGGAAAGAAGAAAGAAAGAAGGGAAACAAGAAAGGGTGGGAGGAAGAAAGGAAGGGCAAGCAGGAAGGAAGGAAGAAAGGAATGGGGGAAGGGGGAAGGAAAAGAAAAAATGCCTGCCTGTTCAAGCAGGATTTCACTGCGTCACGCCACTTAATCGACCCATGACCTCCACAGTGCCAAATCTAGTGGCATTCTCAGGCTTCAGTTATCTTATCCTACAACAGAATTTGACACCGTGATCATTCCCTCCTCAAAATACTTTCTTTACCAAGACACAGCCTTTCTTTGGTTTTCTAATTGCATCACTGACCACTTCTTCTTTCCTTCTTTATCTAGCTTCCGAACTTCTCCCTGACTGCCTAATGGTGAAATGCCCCTGTCTGCTTTTCTGGGTATATCCCCACTCTCTACCGCCTCACCCCTACCGCGGTGTTGTCTGTTGTCAAGACTTACCGCCTACTTGGCAACAACTCTCAAATGCTACTTTTTGCCCAGACTTGTCTTCTGACTTAATAATCCTAACTTCTGTATAGCCTGCAGTTGTGCGTATAATAGTCTTCTCAGACTTGACAAGTCCATACCTGAATTCCTAACCCAAACTTAAAAACCTGTTCCTCCTATGGCCATTTCCATAGTAAGTGATAGCAACTCCATCCTTCCAGATGCTCAGACCAAACTCCTTGGAGCCATTCTTAACTTCTCTCTGTTGGTTCTACCTTCAAAATATGGATAAAACCTGAATTCCTTTTTCCATTTCTATTGCTACCTCCCATCCTGATTAAGCCAACCACAACCCTCATCTGTGTTACTGCAACTGCATCCTGCTTCTATCCTTGCCATGCCATGCCTACAAAGAAGAACCAGAAAACCTCTCAGAAATTTAAATTGAATCAGGTCACTCCTTCACTCATTAGGATGACACCACCTAATGGCAGAAAGCGAAGGGGAACTAAAGAGCCTCTTGATGAAAGTAAAAGAGGACAGTGGAAAAGCTGGCTTGAAATTCAACATTCTAAAACCTAAGATGATGTATCAGGTCCCATCACCTCATGGCAAATAGATGGGGAAAAAAATTGAAACAATGGCAGACTTCATTTTCTTGAGCCTCAAATCAATGTGGATGGTGACTGCAGCCATGAAATTAAAAGACGCTTGCTCTTTGGAAGGAAAGCTATGACCAAACCTAGATAGCATATTAAAAAGCAGAGACATCACTTTGCTGACAAACTTTCATCTAGTCAAAACTACTGTTTCTCCAGGAGTCATGTATGGATGTGAGATCTGGACCATAAAGAACGTGGAGCACCCAAGAATTGATGCTTTTGAATTGCAGTGCTGAAGAAGACTCTTGGGAGTCCCTTGGACAGCAAGGAAATCAAACCAGTCAATCCTAAAGGAAATCAAACCTGAGCATTTATTAGAAGGACTGATGCTAAAGCTGAAGTTCCAATATTTTGGCCACCTGATGCAAAGAACTGACTCATTAGGAAAGACCCTGATCCTGGGAAAGATTGAAGGTGGGAGGAAAAGGGGACAACAGAGGATGAGGTGGTTGGATGGCATCACTGACTCAATGGATGTGAGTTTGAGCAAGCCCCGGGAGGTGGTGATGAATAGGGAAGCTGGGGTGCTGCAGTTCACGGGGTCACAGAGTCAGACACGACTGAGCGACAGAACAAGGACAACTCCTTTGCTCAAACAGCTCCAATATAATCTGCCAAAACCTTCCACTTTCACCCTGAACAGCCACCTTATCTCGCTAAACTCATCTTCACTTTGTTCCCTTGAGCTTATCCACAAAGATCTCCAGGGAGCTCCTTGCCTGCTCCAGCTGATTCCTACGTCAGAAATGATCCTTCCCCAGATTATCTCCTTGGTTCACTCCTTTCCCTCCTTCAAGTCTCAAATCTCTCCACCTCAGTGAGAACTCTTCTGACCCCATGTAGTATTTCATACTGGAGACCACCTACTGGTTCCTTAATCTGTTCTATTTTTTTCCTTTATTCATAGCTTTTGCTAGTTTTGAGAATGCTATACAATCTAAATCATTGATAAATTTGTGGTACTGTGTGTTATATAGGCCCCCCTACCCTCATGCTAAAATACCATTTTTTGTGAGGTCAGGGCTCTTTTCCTGTTTGTTTTTCCACTGATGTATCCCCAGTTCCCACAGCAGTCCTTGGCACCTAGTAGACACTGAATGAATAGGCATGTATATAAAGCAAAATACAGTGAGGATCATAGCAACATGAGATGTAAGAGGCTAGTCTGTGCTTTTAAGCCTGAGTTATAATTCATGAAATTCCACAGAACTTGTTCTTATTCATAGTGCTATATGTGGAAAAAATATCCATTGTACCAAATGATATAAAACCATCACAGTTCACACATGCATATTCATGCAGCAGTAATGATACCAGAAAAAGAGAAGCAGTGCCTTTTGTTCCACATTAAGTAGGTAAATAACATTTTTCCCCCAAAGAATCAGACACAATCCACTATGAGAAAGGATTATTATTTAATAAAGTGACTCCCAGAGCCTCTCAATGTTATCATATTGGAAAGAATTACTCATCATGTGCTGAAAGAGGCATCTAATTCAGGGAGATCTTATTTACTCATAGATTGTTTTGTCATAGATGTTTTAAATTACAGTTCCTTAAAACTTCAGGGCAAAACATGGTTCAAGTTTACCATGCAGAGCAGGAGTGGTGACTTCCAAATCCAGGTCCCAACTATAAAAGTATTCAGGATAAGTGACTTGTGCTGACACCGTGTAATTGTGCAAATGTTTCTCCAATTCAGGGTGGCTGCTTGAAATTAATTTCATTTAATTTTGTTGCATCTTCCTCTTGCTATATAGTTATAACCGAAGGACATGACTTGCTCTTGCTGTCTGGGTCAGGCTACGAGTAAAGATCGTAAAATTTCAATAAGCAAATGGCTAACAGGAGACGCAGAGATGTGTGTGTATCTGACTGGAACTTTCTTTTTCCTCTTGGCTCTGAAGTGGTGTGCCAGCCTCCATGGGATGCAGGCCAGCCTAGGAAGCCTGGAAACTCAGTACCTCCATTTCCTGTCCCTCAGCGGCTTGGGGTCACAGAAGAAGAAAGAGGGGAGGCTGTCGCAGAGTCAGCTCGTAGCCTTTGTCAGGCTGCAGTGCAGTGAAGGAGGAAGTGTGGCTGAGGACAGAAAGCCATCACAGAACACCAGGCTCCAAGCCCGACACGCGCACGTCTATATGTCAATCCCAATTCGCTTTGCTGTACAGCAGACACTTATATACTCCACAAATGTTTTAAAGAAATAAAAGAGCATATCTAGATTGAGTAAATGTGAGGAAACCAGCAAATAAGAAAAACAGGGTCTCCTTACCTGTAAGGAGACCACCCACAAGTACCAACTCCAGTGTGTACCTGTGGAGCAGACAGCCCCTCTCTTTCTGATCTAGGTCACAAAACGCGGCCACTTGACTCAGAGGCCTGAAGGTTTTCCTCTTCACTCTTCCTATGGATGATTTTTGGCTAGATTCAGTCTCTTTCAGCCTTGTCTTCTTTACATTTTAAATGAAAGAGCTGAATACAAGGCTTTTTCCTGTTTCACTGTTTCCAGCTTGAATATTTTGTGACTTCCTGAGACAAATCAAATGGCGATGCTCAAGATGGTAGCTCTCTCTGATAACACTCATGAAATAAAAAAGACATCATTCTGGTCAGTAAGCAAGTGTTCCTGCTGGTATTCAAGAAGTGCTGACCATATGATCAGTATTAGCTGACTTTCCATTCTACCCTTTTTTCTGTTTACTTCCGTTTACTTTTTTCTGTTTACTTCCTAGAACAGATATTTATTTTGCCACTATATTACTCACTATACTGTTCTGCAATTGTATAACCACTATGAGTCCATTGAGAGAAAAGACCCCTCCATCTATACCATGTGCTAGGCACACGGTAGACACCAACACATGTGCACCAGTCATGAGGCCTTTGTACACACATATACACGTGTGTATGTACTTATGCATTCAGGTGGGAAATGAATTTTTGTAATATGCTAGCGTCCTGGCCATTTTGCCTTGTTATCTTCATAACGGTCCCCAAACTGAAGTACTTTTCCCTACCCTGCCAAACGTCAAAAGAGCATCCTCTGTGACCATCTTTTCAGAAAAGTGAAAGGACATCTCCAGATCTGACAAATGGGCCGACAAAATCCTCCACTGGAGACCTCAAGGTAGAAATGAGAACCTGGGTTTCACTCTTTCTTTTGGTTTTCTTTCTTTATAACTTCTGACCTTTACTTCATTTCTTCATTTATAAACCAGGGTTTAATAAAACCAGTCTAAGAAATTCAAGTCAAAATCAGCCTGGGAGCTGACATTTATATACTCATTATTTCAATGAAATCAGACATGTTTATAGAGAACCCATCATTCCCAGGCAGTGGACTGGGTGGAGTGGGTGGTGGGAATAATACGTTAACCAGCTGGACATAGTATCTTTCCACACAGAACCCAGGGACTAGTAAGGGGCATGGACAAGCTACAGCACAGGTAGAAAGGTACAGGATGGGAAAGTGGGGGGCTTCCTTGGTGGCTCCGATGATAAAGAATATGCCTGCAATGCAGGAGACCTGCGCTCAGTCCCTGGGTCAGGAAGAGCCCCTGGAGAAGGGAATGGCTATCCACTCCAGTATCCTTTCCTGGAGAATTCCATGCAGAGGCGAGCCAGGTGGGCTACAGTCCATGGGGTTTCAAACAGTTGGACACAACTGAGCAACTAACAGTTACTTACTTATATAAATTATATATAAATTTTCAAGTGAAAAATGACAAATAACATACAAGGGAACTCCCATCAGGCTATCAGCTGACTTCTCAACAGAAATTCTACAAGTCAGAAGTGAATGGCAAGATGTATGCAAACTGATGAAAGGCAAGAATACTCTATCCAGAAAACCTCTCCTTCAGATTTGATGGAGACATCAAACTTTCCAGACAACTAAAATTTAAGAGAATTCAGCACCACCAAACCAGCTTTACAATGAACACTAAAGGAACTTCTCCAGGCAGGAAGCCAGAGAAGGAAAAGAGCTACCTACAGAAAATATCCAAAACAATAAAGAAACTGACAACAGGACCATATATATATCGATAATTATCTTAAGTGTAAATAGATTAAATGCACCAACCAAAAGACATAGACTGAGAGAGCAGATGAAAACATTTGCATGTATGTACTTCCACTAACCACATCACTCTGTCCGACCTCTCAAATTATACGTAAGTATTTTTATATTGTTAGTTAATCATGCTCCCAATGTGCTGGTAATTGTAATTATCTTTTATTTTTTGTCTGATTATTGATTGTGAAAACTGATAAACAGCTTTCTCTATTGTTATTATGTAACTATTACTCACTTAATACCATTGTATCATGATTGGTCAACAGAAAAATGATAAAACTCTATATTACCAAAACTACCATTTAATAGAAAAACCTGCAATCACTTTTTAAAATCCAGATGCATATCAGAATTATCTTGGAACTTTTTGAAAAATACAAATGCCCAGATATTGCTTTATTTTATTTTATTTTTCCAGAGCTCCAGATGTTTCTAATGAGCAGCCTTGTTTAAAAACAACTGGTTATATGAAGATCTTTTACTTTTCTCTAGCTTGTTTTACTTTTCCTATTTCATATTCAGTGCTCCCATTCATTTAGTTTATGTTTTCCAATTGCTCCATCTCTTTTTCTTTTTATGATGTACTTTCTCAAGACTTTATCAAATGTAGTAGAAAAGTTCTTATATAAATACATATGTAAATATGTATAATATATATATTTCAGAAAACTTATGAATTTTTGCTTAACTAAAAAATTTCTGGCATTTTGATTCCACTTGTTTGACTTAGTATAAATAGAATGCTAGACTTCTAATTGAGAAAAAATAGATATACAACAAGCAACAAAGGTTTACTGTATGGCACAGGGGACTATAGCCAATATCTTACAATAACCTACAATGGAAAATAATTTCAAAAATAGTACAGGTGTATACGTATAGTTGAATCACAAAAAAATAATAATTCTACTTTTTGAAACTTAGTAATGTTTATCTTTTGGCTAGTTTTTCTAAATGGCCTATGGACATCTAATAACAATGTATTAAATACAAAATTTTAAATATATTTGTGTAGGATATAAAAGCAATATACATAGAAACCTATTATATTTAAATTATTAATGACATCATTTAATATGCTATCGTTTTTTCTATACTTGAAAAACACTCTCAGAAAAATGTTAATAGTCTCACTATGATTATATGTTTTTGCTTTTCCCTTATATTTTTTTCTGATTTTTTCTTTATGTATCTTTGTTTCCTTGTTGTTAGGTGTCTAATGGTTTATGATATCTATCTTCGTTGTGAATTGTACCTTTTATCATTAAAAATAATCATTTTTGTTTCATTTAAAAACAAATAAATAAATTTAATTAAAAATAAGAAAAGAAAAATGGGGAACTGTGGGGGGCCCTATCCAGGATCCCAGGTAGGGAAATGATCTCTTTAAAACAGTCAGAGCATGTTCCTCTTNATCTATCTTCGTTGTGAATTGTACCTTTTATCATTAAAAATAATCATTTTTGTTTCATTTAAAAACAAATAAATAAATTTAATTAAAAATAAGAAAAAAAAAATGGGGAACTGTGGGGGGCCCTATCCAGGATCCCAGGTAGGGAAATGATCTCTTTAAAACAGTCAGAGCATGTTCCTCTTCTTCTCAAATGTCCCAATATTTTTTGCTTTACTTAGCATGAAAGCCCACATCTACAGGGACCAACAAAGCTTCCTGTGGTCTAGGCCCCAACCATCTCTCTGACCTCATCCTCTCTTCTGCAGCCCGTGTTTTACTCCAGCTACTCTGGTGCCCTGCCATTCCTTAAAAACAGAAGTTCATGCCTACCTCAGGGCCTTTGCACTTGGCTCTTTCTTTTGCCTGAAACATCTTCTGCCAAACAACCTCATAACTAGCGCCCCTTCCCCTTTTTGTTTCATGTAAGTCCTAACTCAAATGACACCTCCTCAGCTAGGCCTTCCCTGGCCACTGTGCCTAAACGTTGACATCCCTACACACCAACCCTTTCTCCTGCTTAGTACTCACTACCGTATATTTTCCTGTTTCTAGCCTGACTCTTCCATTAGAAGTGTCATTCCATTAGAATGACAGAAGGGTCTTTTATTTATTTCACTAACTGCAGTATCCTCAGGATCTAGAAACTGCGGGCACATCGCAGGTACTCAGTCAACATTCTGTGAATGAATAAATGCTACGAAACACTTTCCTGATCAAGTGATTAACTGAAAACTGACCTGAAATCTGAAGCATGGAGCTGAATTATCCTGGCTTTTGTGAGAATGGGAGTGGGAGAAAAAAAAGAGCATTTTAAAGAAAGAGACCAGCGTGAACACTCTCAGAGGTAAGAGGAAGAAAAAGTGTTTGAAGAACATTAAGACTTTGTCGAAACTGAAGCCTGAATGCCAGAAATTTAGCAAGAAATGAAGAGGTGGATCTGGACAAGGAGGCAGGGGCCTGATCAGGCAAGGCCTTGAGAGCATGCAAACAAGTTTCCACTTTACAAGAGCAGTGGAGGATATTTGAGGAATTTTAATGAGCAGAGTGATGTCATCTGTGATTAAAAACAAAGTCATCATGACTGGACAGGAGCAAGATGGAGGCAGGGAGGCCAGTGAGAAGGAAGGCTGGGGGTGCTGTATGTACCAGAGCAGGGTGAGGGCACTCAAGACAAGCAGAGGGATTCCAGGGGCGACTGGAAGGACTTGGTAATTGATACATATATGATATAAATAATGTAAGATTAATTACATAATTATAAATTATATGTAATAAATAACACAGTTGACCCTTGAACAATGCAGCTGTTTAGGGGCATAGACCCTCCACGCAGTTCAAGATCTGAGTGTAACTGTACAGACGGGCTTCCACACACACACATCACCACATACATGGTTCCACATCTGTAGATTCAACCAACTGCAAGTCGTGTAGTACTGTAGTATTTATTGAAAAAATTTCATGTAGTTCCAACACAGGTTGTTTAAAGGTCAACTGTGTATTTCTAGGCTGAATCGTGGAGAAGAGGATAAGAAAAAGGGAAGAAAGGATCAAAGGTGATGTTTCAGTGTCCGGTTTGAGTGACTGCGGTCAGAGTGTGGTAGTATAAAGATGGCCATGTTCTTTGACAAGTAGGGTTCTGTTTCTCCTCTCCTTAACTCTGGGAAGAATTTGTGACACCGTTACCAACCAACTAGATATGACAGAAATGATGTTGTATCAGACTGGAAGAGACTCAAAGCTTCCAGTCTTGGTGTCTTGGATCTCAGGAACCAAGGTTCCCAGAGAGCAACCCAGCTGAGTTGCCAGGCCACAGCCCACACCAAGTGGTCAGGCATGCGAGTGAAACATGCATGCTGGATCCTCCCTCCCTGTTTGAACCATACCAGCTAACATGTGCGGAGCAGAGACAAGTCTTTTCTCAGGAGCCCTGCCCAAGTAGTAAATTCATGAACAAAAATATAATTGATACTGTCTCAAGTCAATGTCTTTTCAGGTGGCTTGTTACATAGCCATAAATAATCGCAAGAGAGAGAGAGAATGAGATGATAAACTTGTGATTTATCAGAATGCAAACACACATTTCATGCAAATATGAGCAGAATAAAGGACGGAAATGGTATAGATTCAACAGAAGCAGAAGACATTAAGAAGAGGTGGCAAGAATACACAGAAGAACTGTACAAAGAAGATCTTCACAACCCAGATAATCACGATGGTGTGATCACTCACCTGGAGCCAGACATCCTAGAATGCAAAGTCAAGTGGGCCTTAGGAAGCATCACTACGAACAAAGCTAGTAGAGATGATGGAATTCCAGCTGAGCTATTTCAAATCCTAAAAGATGATGCTGTGAAAGTGCTGCACTCACTGTGCCAGCAAGTCTGGAAAACTCAGCAGTGGCCACAGGACTGGACAAGGTCAGTTTTCATTCCAGTCCCAAAGAAAGGCAATGCAAAAGAATGCTCAAACTACCACACAATTGCACTCATCTCACACACTAGTAAAGTAACGCTCAAAATTCTCCAAGCCAGGCTTCAACAGTATGTGAACTGTGAACTTCCAGATGTTCAAGCTGGATTTAGAAAAGGCAGAAGAACCAGAGATCAAATTCCCAACATCTGTTGAATCATCAAATAAGTGAGAGAATTTCAGAAAAACATCTACTTCTGCTTTATTGCCTATGTCAGAGGCTTTGACTGGGTGGATCACAACAAACTGGAAAATTCTTAAAAGATAGAAATATCAGACCACCTGACAGGCCTTCTGAGAAATCTGTATGCAGGTCAAGAAGCAATAGTTAGAATTGNTAACAGAAGCAGAAGATATTAAGAAGAGGTGGCAAGAATACACAGAAGAACTGTACAAAGAAGATCTTCACAACCCAGATAATCACGATGGTGTGATCACTCACCTGGAGCCAGACATCCTAGAATGCAAAGTCAAGTGGGCCTTAGGAAGCATCACTACGAACAAAGCTAGTAGAGATGATGGAATTCCAGCTGAGCTATTTCAAATCCTAAAAGATGATGCTGTGAAAGTGCTGCACTCACTGTGCCAGCAAGTCTGGAAAACTCAGCAGTGGCCACAGGACTGGACAAGGTCAGTTTTCATTCCAGTCCCAAAGAAAGGCAATGCAAAAGAATGCTCAAACTACCACACAATTGCACTCATCTCACACACTAGTAAAGTAACGCTCAAAATTCTCCAAGCCAGGCTTCAACAGTATGTGAACTGTGAACTTCCAGATGTTCAAGCTGGATTTAGAAAAGGCAGAAGAACCAGAGATCAAATTCCCAACATCTGTTGAATCATCAAATAAGTGAGAGAATTTCAGAAAAACATCTACTTCTGCTTTATTGCCTATGTCAGAGGCTTTGACTGGGTGGATCACAACAAACTGGAAAATTCTTAAAAGATAGAAATATCAGACCACCTGACAGGCCTTCTGAGAAATCTGTATGCAGGTCAAGAAGCAATAGTTAGAATTGCACATGGAATAACAGACTGGTTCCAGATAGGAAAAGGAGTACGTCAAGGCTGTATATTGTCACCCTGCTTATTTAACTTTTATGCAGAGTACATCAGGAGAAACACTGGGCTGGATGAAACACAAGCTGGAATCAAGATTGCCAGGAGAAATATCAATAATATCAGATATGCAGATGACACCACCCTTATGGCAGAAAGTGAGGAGGAACTAAAAAGCCTCTTGATGAAAGTGAAAGAGGAGAGTGAAAAAGTTGGCTTAAAGCTCAACATTCAGCAAACGAAGATCATGGCATCTGGTCTCATGATTTTGTGGCAAATAGATGGGGAAACAGTGGAAACAGTGACAGACTTTATTTTGGGGGGCTCCAAAATCACTGCAGATAGTGACTGAGGCTATGAAATTAAAAGACAGTTACTTCTTGGAAGAAAAGTTACGACCAACCTAGATAGCATACTTTGCCAAGAAAAGTCCGTCTAGTCAAAACTTTGTTTTTTCCAGTAATAATATATGGATGTGAGAGTTGGACTATAAAGAAAGCTGAGCGCCGAAGAACTGATCTTGAGAATCCCTTGGACAGCAAGGAGATCCAACCAGTCCATCCTAGAGGATATCAGCCCTGAATATTCATTGGAAGGACTGATAATTTGGCCATCTGATGTGAAGAAAGTGATTCATTTAAATGGGACTCATTTTAAAAGACCTTGATGCTGGGAATGATTGAAGGCGGGAGCAGAAGGGGATGTCAGAGGATGAGATGGTTGGATGGCATCACTGACTCAATGGACATGAATTTGAGTAAGCTCCAAGAGTTGGTGAAGGGAAGCCTGGTGTAACCGCAGTCCATGGGGTCGCAGAGTCGGACACCACTAAGCGACTGAACTGAACTGAAGTGAAGCACAGGGTTCGGCAATCCCGGTCCCCCCAGCTATTCCTGCTTAGCGGGACGTTGTAGGAAAGCAGAGTGCCCGCCAGTGTGGGGTCCACTGCTACTTTGGGGTGGTCTTGGAAGGAGTTAATTTGAATCCAAATTAACCAGGAAGGGAAACAAAGTATATTAAAAACTTTAAGATCACACTTTCATTTTGTTTGAACCACTGGAGGAAATCCAGTTTCAAATTAATATAGCAAAGCCAGAGACTTGCTTTAAAAATATTCCATCAGACTGCAAAGTTCAGCTTGGGGCAGGGCATACTGGAACCCTTTCACAGCTACTCTGGTAAAGACATTCTTTTCATTTTGTAAGGGAACAAAAGATTAGATGAGTACCTCTGGAATTGCCTAAGTTATTGGTAGGAACTCTCCCTGTGTGAAGCTGGAGATCAGTACGGTTCCAGATCAATATCAGAGCTTCATGTCAGGGGCCGGTCCATGTATGTGATCGATGCAGCCGGGTGGGCAAGGGGAGCAAGCAACTCTGCCTTTATTTGTGTACTTTTTTTTTTTTTTTTTTTTAAGTTAGTCAGATGTAGACAGTTCCTTTTAAGCACTGGGATTTAGAGTTGGAATGTGGATGGGATTAAGGCAGTTTCATTACAGGAGGAAGAAGCCCAGAGGGAAAAAGGCATGAAAAACTCAGAGACTTCTAAAATCGGATATCCTCTGACATGCTTACCACAGAGCCAGAAAGCATCTCAGTAAACCTCAACCTCGAGCTCTGTAAACTCAGGTATTATTTCTATTATCATCCTAATTACCCTCCTCATTGAAAAGGAAGAAAACACACCCTCATTGCAGAGACATAATGTTCAAATACTTGCCCTGTAGCTTGAAAAAGGTTAGGTATGTCTCATACGTTTTTCATGAACCTAACTTAGACTTATCCATTCAGGCTGTTAATTACTAGTATTTCTTTAATTACAGTCTTTTTAGGAAATGGGTTGTTGCACATTTTTTTTCATCCAGAGACACAATAGAGAGTCTAACTCCTTTTGTGGTGTTTAAAACATGTTAGTCAATGAGTAGGTAAGTGGTTCAAAGGAAAAAGTAGTGCTGAGATCATTAACCATGACTCAGAGCACGCTGGGGCCTCTATTTGGTGCAAGCAAACGAATTCCAGATACCTCCTCAGAAAAACAAATGTGGTCATTTTCACCATTTCTGTGACGTAGTTAAGAGGGCATGATGGTATTGTCTAAAATTTCATAGTTTATGATGTGATTTCCTTCATCTATTACATAAGGTCTACACAATTGATTGTGACTTAAATATAGCTGCAAGAGCAATTTTATCTTTAGAGAGGAATTTTAAATGCTTTTTTTTTTTTTTTTTTCCTTAAGAAAATGGAGATGCTGCAACCCAACATGTTTTTTAGTGGCCTGAAATTTTAGAGGAAGAATTACTGCCCTAGCTCTGCTTGAGAGTCTGAACTTCCTGGCTCTTTGGGGGGATTTGTATTTATCTACTTTGACTTTAAAGGTTTGTCATATTCTCTTTTAAACTTTAAACTCTTCAAGCAAATAGCATTTTCTGGGAGGGAGCGAAGAGAAGGTATGGATTGGGAAGAGGAGTAACTCTTATGCCTGTCAACACCTCAAGTTTCAAACCTATTTAGAAAGTTATTTTAGGGATTCACATGTGTCATAAAGTGGTTATTCAGCTATTCTTGTGCATGTTATGTAACAGCCATATGACATGCTTCTTCCCTTCAGGAAATTCTCTCTCAAATAATGGTTGAAAGAGGATCAGTTGGGTTGATCATAAAGTTTGTTTGGGTTTTCTTGTAAGATGGCATATAGAGACAAAAAGATAATCTAGCATTGAGAAAATGAGTGAAAATTCCAAACACTGGAGGATAAGTAAAAAAAAACAAAAAAGTTTCAATGAGAATGCATGGTCCAGGATAGTTATGATAGCATCAATCATTCGTATGTTCACTCGCTAAATATTTGCAGTGCCTGCCACATGCTGACGACAGGGCTAAGGTCTGGAAAGTCAGTGAGAAGCCAAAAATAAGACATAAGCCTGGCAACCTGGCACCATCTCTAAGCCTGTGGGCTCAGGAAGGAGTAAGGCAGCCTGAGCTTGAATCCTCACCCTGCCACTTAGAAACAATGGTGCCTTCCAGGGCTGTGGGCAAACCCCTTAACCTTCCTGTGCCTCAATATCCTTCCCTATAAACAGAGATACTAAGTGTGCCTGCCTTTTAGGACTGTCAGGAAGATTAAGTGAGCTAATACATGAAAAGCATGGCAAATCTAAGCACTAGTCAAATGCAAGGCCTACTTCTCAGAATAGGAAATGAGGGAGGCCAGGGAAGAGGCAGACCAAAGCGTGGGAACATGAACTGGGTCAGAATCCTAGGAGCTCCCCCTATGCACTTCACTGATGTAGATATAAGGGTCCAGGCTCCAGGAGAAGGGGCAGGGAGGTCTCAGCTAACATTCCTAAAGAATGTCCCATGGCTCTCAAACTCAAGATGCAGGCCAGTGTGCTCATAACATCACTGCAGAGTGTGGAGAAGCTTGAGGCAATTCCAAAGCCTGCCGGCACAGAAACCAAGTAAAAATATGCCCTAACTTCTTGTTGCCTCATTTCTGAAACCGAACAGCGTGAGAGTTACCCTCTGACTGTTCCCCAAAGAGGCCGTGTGTGGGGTATGGGCCAGGGATTACCTCATTCAATTCCAAGCAACAAACCCTGAGATAAGAACAGAGAGTCTCATTTTATAAGCGAGGAGACTGAGGCACAGGAAGGTGAAGAGTATTCAGCAATACTGTAACTTTTTTGCTTAAACCTAGAGATCAAGGCTTGTTCCAGCGGAGTCCCTAAGCTTGAAGCTCAAGAGATGGTGGAGCTCACAGCTCAGAACTCAGAGCCCCAGGGCCTGATATTTACCCAGCCAGGCCCATGAAAAGGGATTTATAAAAGCACCCGGGCTGGCTGGTTCCAAAGCCTACAATCCCAGCAGGAGGAGAGGGCCTAGCATGGGCTAACATTTTCCTTTCCATTACAATTGTCTTTCATTCCTGATAAAGAATCATTACAGGCAGTATGTGTTGTACCCCTCCCCTGCCCAGAGCAGGAGATCTAGACCCCTAGACGACCTAGGCAGGAGACCTAGCTGGGGGTTTACTCGCAAGAACTCACACACACACATGACGCAGGCTTATGACAAAGGTCCTGAGGAGTCTCACAGATTTCCAGTCCTCCAGGACCACCCAGGCAGGGAGAGGGGCACTGTGATTGCAGTTGCCCACACTGGGTGGCTGGGTGGCCGTAGCTCCCAGCAATGCAGGCTGCTCTGGCCAAGGAAACTCAACCCTGTTGTGGTGGGAGTTGTGTTTGTTTTCTGAGGCCAAGTTCAGAGTCAATAAAATGCAAGGCTTTACACAACATGAGTTGGATGGTTCCACCAGCTCTTTTCAGTTTGTCTTTAAAAATCTTTCTGAAAATAAAACTTTATAATTGTGGCTTCTCATCACTGTCCATTGGAGAGAGGAGGAACGAGGCTAAGAGATATTTTAACCACGGAGCTTTAGATTAAGTGAATGCATGGACTATTCTGAACCTTCAGTACTGCTGAGCAGAGGGTTTGAGGGATCTGCCCTCACCCTCTTTGCAGAGGTCCATATGTTTCAGTTATGTCAGATGCAATTAGGCACAGCTCATCTCTTTCAAATTCACTGGGGATTCATTACATGAACCCTTGAAGGTTTCCCTTTCAAATGACCATAGATTTTATATTCAAATCAGTGTTCAATGATCACTCTAACTCTGCTCCACTCCTGGGTCCATGGAAGCTGACGACATGAGAAATGGGAAAACAGAAAACACGGTTCTTTGAATCAACACAGGAAAAACAGCAGAGGAGGAAAAAAATTTCACAGCAGACCAGGTAATCAGAAGCTGCCCTTAGCAGCGAAGCCACTAGCCTGGCTTCCACATTCCTCCACCCACAGCCTGGGCTGAGGTAAGACACACAGATTGTTTTCTTACGACAGCGAGGTGCACCCCTTCGTGACATGAAGCCTCTTTCCCAGATGCTGTCACAACACTGAAAAGAAATTGCTCCTGTTTCTCAGGTTGGAAGTGGGCATGCTACTATCTATAGAAATTCTTCAGGTTGCTTTCCACCAGTTGACACACAGCTTGTGTATTTATCACTCCAAAGAAAAAATACAATGTATGCTCCTCTCCAAGAGGCCGAAAAGCGGTGGTTAGATTTTCACAAATTGAGTTCCTACTGAGGCTTTTTTTTTAAACTCACTTGTGAGATACATACACAGACTCTGAGGCTTTGAAGGAAATTAAAAATGACTTTCAAGAACCTCTATTTGCAGATATATTAAAAATTATTTTCAGTTTGTTTTTCATCATCAGATTTCACAACAAGAATCTTAGCTTCTGTGCACTTTTAAAGCACTAACTTGCTTTAAAAAGAAAGTAGAAACGCACAATAACCAATTGTCTTCTGAATCCACTATACTCTGTATATCCCACAATTAACCCAACAATCTGTGATGAAAGAATAATGTAACCTCATCATGTTCGCTAACAGTGCTGAGTCATTGCTCTATGAAGAGGACTTACAAAGGAGGCTTATTTCTCATCCTTTATCAGTCAGGTTTAGCTGCATTATTACGGTATTTCACCCCACAGCCTCTCTATTCTCCTCTGAGTCACTGCTTTTCTCTTCCATTACTTAATTGGAAAAAAAGTAAGTCCCCCTCAAACATCAAATCTATATGTGTACATGTTATGTCTGAATTTTGAAACTGGTAAATGTCAATGTTAGTGAACCAATCTGAACATTCTAAAAGATAGGTCAAGTTAATAATATCTTAGAAGAATATTTTTTCCTTATATTAGGTCAAAGATTATAAACATTAAATGTATGTTAAATATAGTTAGTGAATAACTCATTTTTTTCTGTAAATTTAAACAGTAATCAGAATGGTTTCTTAGTAGATTCAGAATGACATCATTAGCGCCTTTACTGACATATTCAATACGTATTTGCTGGGAACTGACTATGCACAAAGTTTTATGGCATGCAATTCACGTGAATAAGATAAAAAAAATACGGCTCTCAGAGCCCATCAGTATAAGAGATATAAATATAAGTAACAGGAAATCTACAGAGCAGTGCCATGTGACAATCAGAGAGAGGAGATAATATCTGGCTGAGGCCCATGTACAAAGCTTGTGTGGGGGGCCACTGATGAAGGTAGGATTTGGTGAACATAAATAGTTCTCCAATTAGAGAATAGGTATCAGGATAAAGCGCTGGAGGTGAGAGAGCACGGGCTGCCTAACCAAAGCAGCCAAGGCCTGGGGGGATTTTGGAAAGAAAGACTAGAGTTTGAGTCCAGAAGGGCAAGTTAAGTTCAATCCATGCAGGGCCTTGAAAACCAAACCAAAATTCTGCTGATTGATAACAAGGATAGATGGTGTTTTCACTTTGGCCAAATAAAAAATAAAAGCATTAGTCAAATAAATCATTAGGCATAATTGAGAATGCTCTTTTGGCAATTTTAAATGCTTTGATCATTTACATTAGTAAATGGAGGCAAACTATATGGATTCATGATTGTATGCTGCGTGTGTGAGTGCAAAGTCGCTTTAGTCGCGTCTGATCTTGGCGACCCCATGGATTGTAGCCCGCCAGGCTCTTCTGTCCATGGGATTCTCCAGGCAAGAGTATTGGAGTGGGCTGCCATGCCCTCCTTCAGGGGATCTTCCTGACCCAGGGATTAAGCCCGTGTCTCTTACGTCTCCTGAACTGGCAGGTGGGTTCCTGACCACTAGTGCCACCTGGGAAGCCTGGTGTACGCTAGTGGGTCTGTCTTTATCTCATAATGTTTCTCTTCATAGGATTTGTTACTTTTCACTGAAACTCTAGCAATTCTTGTAGCTTTTCTTTAAAGGCATCTGACATCAAACAACATACACAAGAGAGGGCAGAGACTCTCTCAGAAGAAGAAAAACATATGCCCCAAGCAACCGTGCTTGGACACGACCAAGGCTGGAAGATCCCCTGGAGAAGGAAATGGCAACCCACTCCAGTACTCTTGGCTGGAAAATCCCATGGATGGAGGAACCTGGTAGCCACTGTCCATAGGGTCACAAAGAGTCGGACGCGACTGAGCAACTTCACTCACTTTCAATTATACACATATTTTAAATAATTCTTACCAATTAAAGCAACAATATCAACGAATTTTTACTATACTTTCTTGAGTAAGTTAACAGAACACAATCACTTTCTTTACATATGGGTGCATCTATGGTATTTTCCCATTTCAAATCCCATTATTTTAGTGTAAAACATTCCATTTCATTTTCAATGCTCAATAAACAAAAAAGCAATTTGTAAAGGCCTATACGGGACTTGCCTGGTGACACAGTAAGATGAGAATCTGCCTGCCAATGCAGGCAACATAGGTTCAACCTCTGGTACAGAAAGATTCCACATGCTGTGGATCAGCTAAGCCCTTGCACCACAACTGCTGAGCCCACACTCTACAGCCTGTGTGCCGCCACCACTGAAGTCTGCACACTCGAGGGCCCTCGCGCTGCAACTGTGCAACCTGTGCGCCGCAACTACTGAAGCCCATGCCCCCAGGCCCCGTGCTCCCCAACAAGGGGGCCACCATGGTGAGAAGCCCAGAAGCCACAAGGAAGAGAAGCTCCTGCTCACCACAACTAGAGAAAGCCCAGGCACGGCAATGAAGACTCAGTGCGGCCAAAAGTAAGTAAATGAATGAATAAGTAATTTTTAAACAATTAAAAAAATAAATAAAAGCCTATACAGATCACCAAAGATCAGACCAGATCTAGCAAAAGTAAATGTAGTGATTGACCCACATGACTACAGTCACATATTCCAATATTCCAAAATATTGGAATATGTGGATATTTGGATAATATTTCAAAAATGAGTCTAAAAAGAGAAAATCAAAGAAAGTTGAGGGGTTCTTTGAGTGGAAAGTCATAATTAATTTAGGTGTAACAGGATGACTCAGTAAAGTTAAAATAATAGCAACATATTCACTGAACTTTTACTATGTGCCAAGCATGAGCTGAGCACACTGTACATATTAGTTGTTCCCAAATATGCTACTCTTTCTAAAAAGCATGGTGACAGTAACAATAGCCAGTATTCATGGAGTGTTTGCTAACTGCTAGACGCTAACATTAAACCTTGTACTAGCACTATTTCATGATATCCTTATACCAGTTCAACGAGAGGCACTTAATATGTCCATTTTCCAGATGTAGAAACTGAGAAACAAAGAGGCTTAATGATGCACCCAAAACTACATACATCACTAGCCGTTTTCCCTTGTGAATGGTGACTCTGGTTGCTGAAACGGTAGACGGGTAACCTGGGTCCCTGTTAGACATCGTGCGAAATAAACCATCTGCTATTTCTTATCCATCTCGATGCCGTACCCATGTCATTTCCCTCCGGAGAACACAGCTAGTTTTCCCAGTTTCCTCTGTGGTTGGAGTGGCCGTGTGACTAAGATCTGCTCACCATATGGGTTGCAAGAGAAAGTGTGAAGTCTGCTTTCAGACAGGCCCATAAAGGCCTGCCATGAGACACTCCATTTTCTCCCTTCCCCTTTCTGCCAGCTTGGTGTTAATACCTCGACTGTGGAAGCCGTGTGGTGGCGAGAACGGAGCCTCCAGCAAGCTCGGCTCCTGAGTGGCTGTAAGATGCACTTACACCTCCTCCCAACTGCTACTTAGTTAATAATTGCTATTCAGTTTGATGTGAACCAGAAATAAAATTTCATTGTATTAGTTAAGATTTTAGCATTTATTATAATGTCCCATATTTACTTTAATAACGGATGTGCCCTATATTTTAGCTACTTATATAAACATCAGATACTGCTTTAGCAATGATGCAGAATCTAATTTCTTCAAATGTTCTCTCTTGTTGTGAAAGAATTTGCTTTCTCTACCAGCTGTAGCAGACAGATGCCCTGGAATGGCTTTTTACCATTTTAAACTACCATTGTAAATTTCATCAATAAGAAGATACAAGATACAGAAAGAGGGAGACAGGCTGACAGTCCACCAACCCTTTGAGGTAACAGATGGACACAGCTTTGGTGAAAATCATTCTCTATAGTGCTGTAGGCAGCTTCTTTTTTTCGTGGGGGGTGGGTGGTACAGTGGGGGGTTCCTACATATACCTTCTGGAGCCTTTGAAAGCTAATGGTACCTTTTTCTAAGCTTTGATCTTTCAACACTTCCAAGAGTTTTCAAGACTCATAATTTGAAGTATGAAACCCCTTCTGGTTCAGAATACCTAGAAAGGTTCCTGTTTTTCTAATGAAACTCTGAGGGATACAATGTAATATCTACTTCTCAAGGCAATGGATCCTTAGCTATTGCCATTAAAGGTATTTTCCCTGCCCTAATACATCTCCCCTCCAAAGTTTACAGTAATGGACCTCAGACTACACAGACTTTTTATACTAAACTCTTACTTTCAACAACAGCCATCAACAGCGGACAGGCTTCTCGGGGGTGTGACCTGTGCAGTTGCTCAGGACTCTGCTCAGAAAGGCTCATGCGTGTATTAATGCTCTTTGGTGGCCTTCTTGAAGTTCTTGCTAACTTTTGGACAAGGGGCTCACAGTTTCATTCTACACTGGGCGCTACAAATCACATAGCTGATTCAGTACCAATGACAGTATTTGAGCAAGCATCACGGAAGATATATAACAAAGAAGGAAACGCAAGTACCTTTGTCTCTTTAGTTCCTATAGGGCAATACGGAAACAAATACAGAAGGCACAGCCTTGTATCTGTCCTTGACATCGTAACATGTTCAACAAACTGTCCTGTCATCATGGTGTTTACTGTCCCCAACAGCACAGGAACTGTAAGAATGTGATCCATCATGTGTTGTAAAGAAGACACAGACATTGAATTTTCTGATGGATCTCTGTATGTCTAAGAGTGGAAGCCCTTGCATTTGGGAAAATGCCTTAATGATTTTCTTTCCCCCAGAAATACAGACTTGAGTCCCAGACCCAAGTGGGACAGGAGTAGGATTCGAGAGTTCAAGTCTCCTGCATAATAAAATATGAAGGATTTGGTTTTTGTAGCAGCTAATGGTACAACAATGGAACTCTGGAAGAGGATATGTGGGAGAGAGACGGACTTTCCCAGCATGGCAAAGTCTGGGGACTGAAGAATGTCCTTGGGGCAGAGAACGGCTAACACGCTTCTAAGAACAGGGCTGTTTACATTTGAATTGAACATGCTGCTCTACATTTAGATCACAGCAACCAAGTCCTGCACTCTATCTCCTTCTCCACTGCTACTACCTTTCTTCCCATGGCCCAACTGTAAGGAAAAATCAACTGTGAGCGGACTTACCAGTGGGGACTGTGTTGTTATTAGTTAGTGGTGTCTTCCCAAAGCACCGATGGCCAAGACAGGGCAGAAAACAACCAGCAGGCAGGAGAGGTGAGCCCGGGGGCAGGGATTTGGAGCAAAATATGCGACCACAACGTCGGGGCTTTTGGACACACTGGAAATGTTAACTACACTGGATCTCTCTCAGACTTGACTGAGTGGAGGCGTAAGCCATTTTATTTGGCTAGAAAGGAAAATGTTGGCCTCAAAATCCAAAAGGACTTGGAGATATCCAAAACATACCAATATTTCCTAAAAATGGAATCTCCTCTGGAAATGATAGGAAAGGAATATATGGAAGAAATCAACATGAAAGATGGATAAAGAAGTCTAGCTCAAGGTTAATTCATGAAATAACCTACTAAACAGAGATCCAAGCAAGAAAAGAAATCCCACTACCTACAGCAGCTTTTCTGTGGCTAAGAATCCCATTGGAATTCAGCTTCTTCTACAAGCATGCATAAGACTCACTTTCCAAAGGTGCTAGAAAAAAAGATTCAACTGAAACATCATTTGCACTTCAAAGAGAATGTCACCTCGCATATTTTCATTTCCTTGACCAAAAACAAAAGTATCAATTTACAAGCATCTACACTTCCAGAATCAAGATGGAAAGCCTGGAGTGAGTGTATCTTTCCTGTAACAGACCCAAATAAAAAGATGACCCTCCTCAAGAACATAATATCACATCCTCATTCCAACTATTTACAAGGTAGCAATCAACACTGTGCCTCGATTCACCAGGGTTCTCCAGGAAGTCTGTATTTGTTTGGGAGCAGAATGGAGCTTCTTAGAAAAGCATCCAGTAGGGCCACCTAAGCACAGCCCCTTGAAGAATGCACGTGATAATAAAAGTCAGATTGCTCTCAATTATATACATTGACAGCTTCCACTTCATAGAGCCCTGAAATTACAGTCAGGGAAAAAAACAGTCTTAGAGAAAGATAATGTAGTTTTAGAGACGGTACATTTATTCTTTAAAATCAAACATGTTTGATTTAACTACTTTTCAGATTTGTTCTTGACAACGTTGCATTAACACTGTAACCTAAAGCAAATTCATATTTATCCAACATACATTCTATGTGAAAAATTGCTTACTCTCTAGATAAACATTCAGGCACGCCTTCCCACCCACATTTAGGAAACCAGAATCATTACTCATACAAGTGTACATCACAAACCATGAAAAGCTAACTCTTTAAAAATAGCCAAATATATAATACTAGTGGGGACTGTACTGTTATTAAAAGAATACATATGCAGTATTACAGATTAATTGTTGTTCTCCTGGATGATTTTATGCTCAGGTCAATTTAATAAATTTGAATATGTCATCTACTAAATTATGAATCACCAAGAAGACCTACTCACCCAGAAATTGCTCTGTTGTTTCAAATGCAACTTTAAAAAAATCATCATCTCAAGCACTGAGAAGATCAAATTACCTGTTTTTTAATTTCAGCAAGCAATGGAGTGTGTCTACCTGCTGGATCCTCTGCCAACTGCCAGACAAAAGGCTGAAGGGAGTGCACTTTGGATGCTATCAATTAAGGAAAGGGGTTCATTAATCTTTACTGTCAACGCCTGAATTCTGCTCCAATGTCTCCTACGGTATGCAGTCGGTTGCTTGCATTTCAAACCAAGACCCATCCAGCTAAACTCCTCTTGTAGAAAGATAACTTGAGCTTTTCCTGGTTAACTGTTAAGTCCATTAAAAAAAAAAGGCTAATAACATGGGCTTCCCTGGTGGTACAGTGGATAGGAATTCCCCTGCTAACCTGCTAGCGGACACAGGTTTGATCCCCGGTCCTGGAAGATTCCTGGTCCTGGTCCACGTGCCAAGGGCAAATAAAGCCTGTGTGCCACCACTACCCGAGCCTGTGCGCTCTAGGGTCCAAGAACCACAACTACTGAGCCCTGTGCTGCAACTGCTTAAGCCCATGTGCCTAGAATCCATGCTCCGCAACGGGAGGAGCCTCCACATGAGCAGCCTGCGCACCGCAGCAGAAGAGGCCCTGCTCGCCTCAGCGCGAGGAAACCTGCCCGAGGCAATGAAAACCCAGTCCCGTCTAAAACAAATAAACCACATGAAAAACTTAAAACAGTAAAAATAGCTAATAATACCTATCAATACGAGGGAAATATTTGGAAAACTTTTTGTGTTCGTTCATGCAATATACCATTATTTTGTGCCTATTATTTGCCAGGAATTCTACACAAAGATTAATCAAATGACATCAAAGAAGAACCAGACATACAGGAGCAATTTTTGGAACGTGACCTCTATACATACCCTAAGAAGGGCTGAACTTTAAACGAAAAAATTATGGCTCCTTTGGATCCTTAGAAAATGAAAAGCTGCAAAGTACATATTTTTGAGAATTTGCTGCACATCACTCAGACTTTTAAGAAAAAACAAGGCCATACAAATCTAGGCTAGATCTGGACTGGCTTTACCATCACAAGATAGTTCAGTTCAGTTCAGTTACTCAGTTGTGTCCGACTCTTTGCGACCCCACAGACTGCAGCATGCCAGGCTTCCCTGTCCATCTCTCTGGTTCCTCGGACTTCTCTAAAACCAGCTCATCACAAGATAATCTTTAATTAAACAGAGTTGGCAAAAGAAGCTCTTTTTCAGGTGAGCATGAAAAGAAAACTGAACCGAGCACAGGGTAATGTGTGAATCACCTCCAATTTGCTTAATTTTGCTATATAATACATACGAAGATACATTTATTATTGCCTGATGTATTATTAGTTGCAATTAAATTTTAAATAATGAATGATATTAAAAGATTTGAAACAAGTATTTGTGGAAAGAGTAATTCTGGAATTCCGGCAGCCTGTGGAGATGGCTGTGACTATCTAGTTAGTTCTCCACCAGAAGAACGAACTCTGGCAAACTTTTGATATTTAAGTGGGAGCTTTGTCAGTATCCAACCATGAGGACACAAACCAACAAGAAGTTTAAGTGAAGGGAATTTGATTCAGGGAGCTGGTTTCAAAAGTGATGGGAAAACAAGAAAGCCAAATAAGAACTGAGGAACCTAGGTACTGCGAAAAGCAGGAAGCTATACAGGAGGCAGAGGAGAGGGGGGAGACCTCCTTTCAGGGACCTCACAAACCAACAAGAAGTTTAAGTGAAGGGAATTTGATTCAGGGAGCTGGTTTCACAAGTGATGGGAAAACAAGAAAGCCAAATAAGAACTGAGGAACCTAGGTACTGCGAAAAGCAGGAAGCTATACAGGAGGCAGAGGAGAGGGGGGAGACCTCCTTTCAGGGACCAGCGTTACACGGAGGAAGTTTTCTCTCCAGGTTTTGCTGGCAGGAGATAGCACCATGACGTCACCATGGCAGACAGGAAAAGGGAAAGAAACCCCTGGCTTCTCCTTGCCTCATTCTCAGGGCAATGCCTCCTGTCAGCCAAACCCAGGAGACAGTCGGATGTGGAAGGCTGGGGACTTCAGCCTGTGATACAGAGCACTGCAGGAGAGGATAAGAATGCCTGCCCATCCAACAGGGCTAGGACCACCATTTGTACCTCAGTCTATATGAAGGGATTTGTCAAGGTCACAAGTTCTCCTGTTATGTGACTTTGGTATTACCGTGAGACTCATTATCAATCGAAAGTATCAGTTAACTCCTGTGTACCTGAAGTCCTTGTGATTTAACATTCTCCTAGGGAAATTACAGATAATCACAATAGTGTGATCACTGACTTAGAGCCAGACACCCTGGAATGTGAAGTCAAGTGGGCCTTAGAAAGCATCACTATGAACAAAGCTAGTGGAGGTGATGGAATTCCAGTTGAGCTGTTTCAAATCCTAAAAGATGATGCTGTGAAAGTGCTGCACTCAATATGCCAGCAAATTTGGAAAACTCAGCAGTGGCCACAGGACTGGAAAAGGTCAGTTTTCATTCCAATCCCAAAGACAGGCAACACCAAACAATGCTCAAACTGCCACACAATTGCACTCATCTCACACGCTAGTAACTTAATGCTCAAAATTCTCCAAGCCAGACTTCGGCAATACGTGAACCGTGAACTTCCAGATGTTCAAGCTGGTTTTAGAAAAAGCAGAAGAACCAGAGATCAAATTGCCAACTTCTGTTGGATCATCAAAAAAGCAAGAGAGTTCCAGAAAAACATCTTCTTCTGCTTTATTGACTAATGTCAGAGGCTTTGACTGAGTGGATCACAACAAACTGTGGAAAATTCTGAAAGAGATGGGAATACCAGACCACCTGCTCTGCCTCCTGAGAAATCTGTATGCAGGTCAGGAAGCAACAGTTAGAACTGGACATGGAACAACAGACTGGTTCCAAATAGGAAAACAAGTATGTCAAGGCTGTATATTGTCACCCTGCTTATTTAACTTCTATGCAGAGTACATCATGAGAAACGCTGGACTGGAAGAAACACAAGCTGGAATCAAGATTGCCGAGAGAAATATCCATAACCTCAGATATGCAGATGACANCTTATTTAACTTATAAGCAGAGTACATCATGAGAAACGCTGGACTGGATGAAGCACAAGCTGGAATCAAGATTGCCGGGAGAAATGTCAATAACCTCAGATATGCAGATAACACCACCCTTATGGCAGAAAGTGAAGAACTAAAGAGCTTCTTGATGAAAGTGAAAGAGGAGGGTGAAAAAGCTGGCTTAATACTCAACATTCAGAAAACATTCAGAAAACCAAATGGCATTTGGTCCCATGAGTTCATGGCAAATAGATGGGGAAACAATGGAAACAGTGTCAGACTTTATTTTGGGGGGCTCCAAAATCCCTGCAGATGGTGACTGCAGCCATGAAATTAAAAGACGCTTGCTCCTTGGAGGAAAAGTTATGACCAACCTAGACAGCATCTTAAGAAGCAGAGACATTGTGTTGCCAACAAAAGTCTGTCCAGTCAAACCTATGGTTTTACCAGTAGTAATGTATGGACGTGAGAGGTGGACTATGAAGAAAGCTGAGCACCGAATAATTGATGCTTTTCAACTGTGGTGTTGGAGAAGACTCTTGAGAGTCCCTTGGACTGCAAGGAGATCCAACCAGTCCATTCTAAAGGAGATCAGTCCTGGGTGTTCATTGGTAGGACTGATGCCAAAGCTGAAATTCCAATACTTTGGCCACCTGATGTGAAGAACTGACTCATGGAAAAGACCCTGATGCTGGCAAAGATTGAAGGTGGGAGGAGAAGGGGATATCAGAGGATGAGATGGTTGGATGGCATCACTGACTTGATGGACATGAGATTGAGTGAGCTCCGAGAGCTGGTGATGGACAGGGAGGCCTGGCGCGCTGCAGACCTTAGGGCTGCAAAAAGTCAGACACAACTGAACAACAGAACGACTGAACTGAACTCAACTGAGGGAAATCACAAGACTTAAATCTACCCCAGTGGTATAGGTCTAGAAACCTGAACATATTTTTGAAAAGCACACTGGGATTTTACATTCAGATATCCATTAGCAGAAGAGGATAACCTTCAGAATCACTGTTTTCCCAGGTATCTTTGGTAGCACTGAGATTGTTACAGCTGACATATTCTCCAGTTTTTAGCTAAGTCTTTTGGAAAAGGCAATGGAACCCCACTCGAGTACTCTTGCCTGGAAAATCCCATGGACAGAGGAGCCTGGTAGGCTGCAGTCCATGGGGTCGCTAAGAGTCGGACACAACTAAACAACTTCACTTTCAGTTTTCACTTTCATGCATTGGAGAAGGAAATGGCAACCCACTCCAGTGTTCTTGCCTGGAGAATCCCAGGGACGGGGCTTCTGGGGCAGGTGGGCTGCCATCTATCGGGTCGCACAGAGTCGGACACAACTAAAGTGACTTAGCAGTTTGATTCTAAAGACAGGGTCACAAGGTTCAATAACCACTATTTCTGTGTAGGGAAGAGAAGTCTGTCCACACAGTATTAGCTACCTAGAACTTTCTAACATCTTAGTACAGAAAGCAAAGCTTAATAGTACAGCTTTAGGAGACAGAATTGTCGTATATGTTCAAAATGAGTAAAAATAATAATCTTAAAAGTTTTACAGTATAAAAAGAAAAAACTTTAATAAATCCATGTAAAATAAATATGCTCAATAAATCTATATAAAAGCATGTCTTAATCACCAAGTAAAGGGTATCTTATCTAGTATTTATGAAACGTATTTAATAATGAAGCTTAAAAAATTGTTTTAGAATACCTGAATGAGAGTATTCTCATTCATATTTTGGAAAATGAAAGCCTAAGAAAAGAGAAAGAACTCATATATATTTGTGAAACAAGTAACATAATTTTTAGTATAGGTCAACCTCTCCTGACCATAGAAATCATTTAGGAACTTATTAAAAATACAGGTTTCTTGGGAGAAAATGGTAAATCATACTTTAAACCAATGACTTGGTTGAATTTAATAGCAGGAAAAATAAGTTTGAGGTATGAAGGCAGGTTAGCCAGGATCTGAATCCCGGCTCTCAGTTTTCTAGCTACATGACATTGAGCAAGTTTCTTAAATTCTTGGAGTCCTGGTTGTTTCACCCCTAATATGGGGATAACAATAGTTCCTATTTAATAGGGTTGTTGTGAGGATAAGATGGACATAAACCATTTTAGCAGTATTGTGTGACAAATGTTACATGTTCCATAAATGTCATTAATGTTAGAATATTAAGCCAGATATGTGTTTTTCTACCTCTCAATCTGGAAACATATTTACCTAATTGATTGTTTTCTAGGAATATCTACTCCCACTCTTAGCCTCTCACTTCATGTTCAATATGCTTTTATGCTGTTATAATTGGTCAGTTGCATTTGTAATATATTTGCTAAAATTAAAATTTTCTGCAAGAAGAATTTAGTATAAAACAGTCACCTTCACAACACCTGTAAGAACTATTTCTTTAATTCTTCTTCATCACCCCCACAAACTTTATAAACACATTCCAAATGGTCTTCATCAGTATGATCTGGGAGGAAATCAGTGGGACAGGGCATCTGCACTGTGAAATACGCCCCCAGCTGCAAGCGTGGCTTGCGTAACGAGCCCACATATGTTTGAATGGGCGCCATGCATGTGTCACGTGTGTAGGACACACTGCTGCTCACCAAGGCCCTCGTTTTCTTCCTGAGGACGCTGGTATGATACAAGGTTCAAGGTAGAAGACACTGGTAAATAATCCACTGGCAGTTTGCTTCTATTTCACTGATGGCTCACTTGAAGCCAACCCTTGGAGAAAGTGGCCAGTGAATATTTTTTATCTTTATCAGGAACTAGGGTGTAGTTTCATCCACGATGAACCTAAACATGTAGTCACTGCCCATCTCTATGAAAGGACGGGAAATAGCATGCGTCTCATCCACTCCCTGTGAGAAACTATTTGTGTGTTCCAAGATCACTGCAGATGGTGACTGCAGCCACAAAATTAAAAGATGCTTGCTGCTTAGAAGAAAAGCTATAGCAAACCTAGACAGTGTATTAAAAAGCAGAGACGTTACTTTGCTGACAAAGGTCCAGCTAGTCAAAGCTATGGCCTTCCCAGTAGTCATGTATGGATGTGAGTGACAGTTGGTCCATAAAGAAGGCTGAGTGGCAAAGCATCGATGCTCTTGAATTGCAGTGTTAGAGAAGATTCTTGAGAGTCCCTTGCACTGAAAGAAGATCCAACCAGTCAATACTAAAGGAAATCAATCCTGAATATTCTTTAGAAGGACTGATGCTGACGCTGAAGCGCCAATATTTTGACCAACTGATGCAAAGAGCCAATGCATTAGAAAAGATCCTGATGCTGGGAAAGATTGAAGGCAGGAGGAGAAGGGGACGACAGAGGATGAGATGGTTGGATGGTGTCACTGACTCGATGGACATGAGTCTGAGCAAGCAAGATGGTGAAGGACAGGGAAGCCTGGCGTGCTCCAGTCCATGGGGTCACAAAGAGTCGGACAAGACTGAGCAACTGAACAACAACAACATTTGTGTGTTGTTATTTAAGCCCAGGTTTGGTTCTTGTATGAAAATGGGCAACTCATTGATCAAAATCCCGCCCTGAAGTGTTGTTCACTCCTGTCGTCTTCTCCTACAGTCTGTGCCTGCCCAGACAGAGGGCAGAGACCAGCCCAGGTGGGACTCATGGTTCCATTCTCATCTTGCAGATAAAAGAGAGATCTCTGATGTCTCATTTCACTTTGGCAGGCTACACTTCATGGCTGTCACTCACCAGCCCCTGGGGTCCCAATAGCATCATGTGCATATATGCATGTCTAGGTCCCCATAGACCCTGGAGTCCTGCTTGGCCAGCAGCAGGAGAGTCACCAATATCCAGGGGGAATATTCTAAGAGGTACCAGAGGGAACTGTGCCTGGGTGGCTCAGTGGGTAAAGAATCTGCCTGCAATGCAGGAGACACAGGAAACACGAGTTAAATCCCTGGGTTGGGAAGATCCCCTGGAAGAGGGCAGGTCAACCCACTCCAGTATTCTTGCCTGCAGAATCCCATGGACAGAGGAGCCTGGTGGGCTACAGTCCATNTGGGTGGCTCAGTGGGTAAAGAATCTGCCTGCAATGCAGGAGACACAGGAAACGCGAGTTAAATCCCTGGGTTGGGAAGATCCCCTGGAAGAGGGCATGTCAACCCACTCCAGTATTCTTGCCTGCAGAATCCCATGGACAGAGGAGCCTGGTGGGCTACAGTCCATGGGGTCGTAAAGAGCTGGATATATTGAACATGCACCAGATGGAGTTAGCCCTTTAGAAGGCCTTTATACTTGAAGGATGCCTGGTTCAATACAAAATCCACACTAGTGAGCCCACCTTAGGAGGAAAAAAGTATGAGTCTGTCCTCGTTTCTGCTTTCTTGGCGGGGAAGAGGCTGAGGCTGTCTTCTGGGTTTCATTGTAAAGTCTGTGCTGGTTATTCTGTATCCTTCCCTGCCACCTGGGCTAGAGGAGGCTGACCCAGGCTGACTGCATTCTCCTAGCCACCTTGCTGTCTGTCTTCTGACTGTGCATCAGCAAGCAGGCTGNCGGGGAAGAGGCTGAGGCTGTCTTCTGGGTTTCATTGTAAAGTCTGTGCTGGTTATTCTGTATCCTTCCCTGCCACCTGGGCTAGAGGAGGCTGACCCAGGCTGACTGCATTCTCCTAGCCACCTTGCTGTCTGTCTTCTGACTGTGCATCAGCAAGCAGGCTGTCAGAGGGTGGGAGGAGAGAGACCAGGCATTTCTTCCCTGTCCACACCTCTCCGGTGAGGTATCTCAGTTTGTGACTGTGTTTCTCCAACTTTACTAAACATTACAATTACTTGAAAGCCTTCTAAAGATCTTGATAACCACAACAAAGATCAACTACAGAGTAATGAAATCAGAATCTCCAGGGGTGGGACCTAGGTGCTAGTATGTTTAAATTTCCTTAGTGATTCCAATAAGGAGAGAAGATGGAGGAAAACAGCTCCGCTGGGTGCCCTGTCCTCCAGGGTTCTAGCTGTCCCTGGGCTCCAGAAACACTTTCCTGTGTCCCTAAAGGGCCTGCGTCATCAGTGCTTTCAACTTTTACTTAGAGAAAAAGAACAAAAATTCATGCAAAGGAATTTATATAAGAGAGATTAAGAGGCATCGAATCCGTGCTTTATTATGATGATGATGATGTGATAAAGCCACATGATAATTCTACCCTCACTCCTCATCCCCTTTTATGGAGCAAGGTGGGAGGATTAGCAAGACACAGGTGTCTCTTTCCCAGCCTGAGCGCAGAAAGCCATGCTGAGCCGCCCTGTTGGAATCTGCTCTCTGTGATGGGGCCCGCTCTGCATCTCTGTTTGCCTAATTGCGACCTGTGCTTATGCCCTCCAGTCTTCACTGGCCCCTTTGATGCTTTTCAGCAGAGTCTCCTCAAAGCAGCAGGATGGAATGAGAAGGTGAGCAATCATTTCACATGAAAAGAGGGTGGCAAAATCCAGGTGGGGGTTCCTGCTGAGATGTTCCCTCCAAGGCAGTGACCGCACAGCCTACACAAACACTGTCACAGCAAAAAGGCCGTGAGAGCCTGTGATGTCTCACTCCACCATCCAAAAGGAATTTGACTGTCTTTTTAAAGTCTTTCCCCCAGGTGTCTCCTTGGATTAGATCCTCTCCATCTCTGAGTATAGCCCCATGCTAGAGCTTTTAGGTTTTATTTGCTTCTCTTGCTTATCAGTTTACGATTTCTATTTTCTTATTCAGCTGCAGAACTTAACAAAGGGTCATGGTAGGAAATATGATTTCTCTGAGATGCTTTGCAGAAAGACAGGTTCATTAAAGGAATAGTCCCAGAAGTATGGGCAGGTGATGATGGACAAATCATATCTCCTTATCAATAAAATGAGGATACAGGAGAAAGTCACCTCCAAGGAACCCTTTCCTGATTTAACTTTCTAAATTCCCTCCTATTTAGTACTTTAGAAAGCTGAAGATGACTTCTATTAGACTGTTATCTCAGACTGTTATCTAAGGTTTGATGTAGATGAGTCTCATAAATGATATCTAGAGACCTAACTATTAAGTAATGGGCAGTTGAGACTGTGCATTAGAAAAACAGAGGACACTGGCATTTTCCAAATGAAATCACAATGTAAGAAAAACTCTTGACCATGAAAAAACGTCTCAGCAGCAGAAATAAAGTTATCAATGGTTTAGGAAAGAAAAAAATCTCTTGGAACCCACTCCAATGGGTTAATACTTGCCTTAAAATATAAACTTAGTTCTACAGTTATTTACTGCATATATTCTCTGGAATATTCACTATGATGGATAAACTCGAGGTCAGCTGAGGGTAAGCAGTAGAGTAATAACAGTAATTCCAACAGTAACTTGGACTTACTGAGTGCACACAGATACAGGTACTGTTCAGATAAGCACTCTACATAAGTCAAATCATTTCTAAAGAAGCAGCCTTTGTCTTTTCCTTACAGCAGTAATCAGGATGACGATGAAGATGATGCTAATGATGGTAATTAAAATTTACAGAGTGCTTACAATTTGCTCGGCACTGAGGCCCTTTGAAATAGTACTATATAGAGGTGCTAATTGTTAGTTATTATTTAATCTTATTGACTTACCTGAATACTCTTTTAAATCAGTACTTAATTATCTAACTGCCTTCTTTCCTCTAAGTCAAAATTTTCATTTTACTCATTTAATTTCCCTAACACCTTTGAGGTGGGTACTCAAATCATCACCATGCTAGATAAATAAACTAAAGCTCAGACGAGTTCTGGGATATGTTGAAGGTCACACTGCTACTGAGTGGAGCAGTGAGTAGACTTCCACCCAGCACTGTCCCCAGACAAGAGCTGTACTGCATCGCCCCACCTCCCTGGAGGAGCACGGTACGCGGCAGCCACGATTCCACCCTGACAGGCAGGTGCATCAATACAGTCAACAGGCACTGCTGCTCTGTGCTCTGGGTAGTTAGAAAATATCCTACAGGTTGAAAGTCAAGGAGCGGATTTATTGGATCTAGATGCCGGGCCTGTAAGATTCTAAGATCCAAAAGTTTACCCATCTTCCTAAGTATCAAGCACGTAGTCTGGATCCAGACTGCCTTTCTTTAAACTCCACTTTCTTTGTTATTATTTATGGCTGTGCCGAGTCTTCATTGCTACGTGTGGGCTTTCTCTAGTAGCAATCAGTGGGGCTACTCTTCATTGCGGTGTGTGGGCTTCTCTTGCCACGCGGAGCACAGACTCTAGGCACATGACCTTCAGCAATTGCGGCGCTTGGGCTCAGCAGCTGCGGGCAGGCTCCAGGGCGCTTGGCCTCAGCAGCTGCGGGCAGGCTCCAGGGCGCTGGGGCTCAGCAGCTGCAGGCAGGCTCTAGGGCGCCTGGGCTCAGCAGCTGCGGGCAGGCTCTAGGGCGCCGGGGCTCAGCAGCTGCGGGCAGGCTCTAGGGCGCTTGGACTCAGCAGTTGTGGTGCCCAGGCCTAGATGCTCCAAGGTATGTGGATACTTCCCAGACCAGGGATTGGAACTGTGTCCCCTGCAGGATCAGGCAGATTCCTATCCACTGTACCACCAGGGAAGTCCCCAGATCGCATGTTTTTCCTTTTCTTTTCCCTTACCACAAAGTCCCACAGGAAATTTTTAGACTTTGACATCATCTCAAAGATCCCTATGGATGGCAATCAGAGAAAATAACAATCTAAGAATTTCTACTAGTAAATGGCCCAATGGGTAATTGCCACCTTGTCTCACCCTCGTTCAGAACTTCACTCAGACCCTTGCTTTGAATTAACCACTTTCCCCAGCTGTACCCTTTGGGCATATCTCTCACCTTTTTGCATATGCCAAATCTCTAAGTAACAGGCAAAAATAATAAAAATGTATCATATGACTGTTGATAACAAACATCTTCCAAGTGAGGTTAGTACATAAAACAATTCCCTCTTGACTAAATAACTCTATAGAGGTACTATTAGTTACTAACATGTAATTTTATTGACCTTACGTGAAAATTCCTTGAAATTAGTATTTAATTACCTGCCTCCTTTTCTCTAAATCAAAATTTTCACTTTACACAGTAATTCCCTATCAATGTTGTGGCTTTTAATGCAGTTTTAGAAATTATGACTATTTATAACTTGTATTACATTCGAGCATGCATGTGCTAAGGCAGTGTTCCATTGTGATAACTTAGCAGAAATTCAACTACAGAGACTTCCATGATTCATTGTGAAAAAGAAACATCTTTGAGAATTAATGAGCACCAGTGTTAGGCTGTTTTGAAAGGAAGCACAGAGGAAGCTGAAGAGCAGCTCCCTGAATATATCAATATAATTCCAACAGACAGCTATTGAGTGGCCTCAACCTGCTCAGTCCTGTCAGATGATGAGTGACCAGGTCACTCAGAGCCTGTGATTGCAGGAGACCTCATGAAGGACAGGAGTGATAAATGTAAGCATTCTTGGTCAAGGGACAGCATGTGCAGAATTTTGAATCAGGAATGAAACTAGCATGTGTGGAGGTCGGTGAGATGACCAGTGGAATCAAGACAGACAAGGGACAATGATTCACAGGACTGACTTGGAAAATATCAGAATAAGCAAAAGAGATGCGCAGTTGAATGAATCCTCAGTAAGAAAATGTTGGGGTTTAGAGAATTCCTTCTGAAAGAGAAATCTGTCAACACCTGCTGCTCCTATTGGACTGGCTGCTAAGTTGCTGCTAAGTCGCTTCAGTCGTGTCCGACTCTGCGACCCCAGAGATGGCAGCCCACAGGCTCCCCTGTCCCTGGGATTCTCTAGGCAAGAACACTGGAGTGGGTTGCCATTTCCCTCTCCAATGCATGAAAGTGCAAAGTGAAAGTGAAGTCGCTCAGTCGTGTCCAACTGTTCACGACCCCATGGACTGCAGCCTACCAGGCTCCCCCGTCCATGGGATTTCCCAGGCAAGAGTACTGGAGTGGGGTGCCATTGCCTTCTCCGTATTGGACTGGAGGGGGACTCAATATTGGACTGGAGGGGGACTCAAATAAATATTCTTAGGTAACTAGTGACAATCAAGCTTTACAAATAGTAACAATCAAGCTGAGCTAAAGCACATGGCATTATATAATATAAAGACTAAACTGGGACATTGGAAATAATATACAAACACACCAGAGCTGAGAGGCAGTCTTACTTAAGTATCATTATCAATACAATTACGGTGGATACAGTGGTGCCGTCCATCCCATATCACTTCACTGTCCGGGCCTTTGCTACTCAAGTATGGACCTTAGACAAACAGTGTGGGCATCATTGGGACTTACAGAATCAGAATCTACGTTTTCACAAAATCGCTGGGTTATTCATGTCCACTTTAAAGGCTTAAGAAGCATTAGCCAACTGAACCAGAAACCGAATTTGAGAAAGTAGCTTGTCAATCTAAATTTCTATTTAATAAGTGGATTGCCTGGTTTTTCACACTTTCACTTTACAGTTGTAATAGAATAGAAAAACAGGAAACAACCCAATTTTTACTGTGGGTACAAATTCAATGGGACACATTTTGTGTATTTAGAATTCTACCTAAACGTATAAATAACTTTTACAACTAGATTTCCCTTCTCTCTTCTTAATGCTGGCCTCTGTTTTACTAAACTTTTATCTCTGTTTTACTAAACCTTTATCCAAGTCAAGCAGAGGTGTATCTTCTAATGTCTAGACTTCCTGCCCAATTTTACCAAGTTAAATCAGATAATTAAGCTCAACTGAATCTTGTGCATATTTATTTTAATTAAATTCTATTTAACTGCCACCAGACAGCATTACTAAGGGAAAAATCCAAATTAAATCTGATCAAAGGCAACTTGATTAGGTTGCTTGGTTTGTGTACATAGAAGTAGTAAGAGGCACAGAAAAGGGTGTAAGCCCAAGCATCTTTAATGAAACTATGCTTAATGCAATAAAACAGTCTCGGGACATTTAGCAGAAAACTATATAGAGTGCAATGGGATCTCTGTACCAATTCTGAAGTCTTTCTTAAGTAACAGGTTTCATTTTAAGTTTAGAAATAACATTTTAAAATATTAAAGATACTCTATACAAGGTGATGGCTTGGACACACTATATATTTTATTTACATACTAACTGTTGAAATGACTTGAAATTTTAGATACCCACAACTAATATAGCCAGTGAACTATAAAAGGATATATCATAAAAGATAATATCTTTAAAAATATTTTCATGTTCTTAATGGGAATTGAATCTCTTTTCAAGCTATCAAAGATAAATTAAAGCTTGTAGTAGATTTAAAAAGATATTAACATAACAGTCTTACAAGAAGCCATTGTCTGCCAGTCAAATCCAGAGATAAGAATTGAGCTGTGCCTTATTTTAAAAACTCAGAAAGATCATTAAAAACCTGACTTCTTCCTTATCTGACTCATTGTATCTAAGTGTCAAGGGTTATGCTATTTCATTAGACTACTGAATACAATGGTGTTTGGAAAGATTCCATGAGAACTGCAATGCTACTAGATCCGAGATGAATTTACAATGAAGCTTAAACTTTAAGAGCCCTCATTTGCACTAGTCCCTTTTAAGGAGCTGGAGAGGGTCTTAGCAATGTCTTCACATGATCAATTTTTTCTTTTTTAATTAGAAAAAAAAAAAAAGAAAAGAGAAAAACAGTTATGGTAAAAAGCTAAGTACTGTGGATAATCAAGTCCAAAAGTATGAAAGATTAGTCTCTGCCCTAAAATATTATAACTCATCATAAGAGGCCTGAAGAAGTTTTTTTCCTCCAAATTTGACCACAATTCTAACAATGTATAAGACAATATTGGTAAAGACTTATGAAATGAGGGAATCTGTTCTCGGCTATTAATATTTTTAAAAATGTCATCAACTTAAAGGAAAGAATGAGTTGAAATACCACTTCATAACAGATTTTTGTATTTAAGTTTTCTTCTCTCAAAGAGGGCTCACCTCAAATGTCATTAAGTTTCAGTCCCCACAAAACCTGAATTCACCTCTCAATTAGATACAGATACTTATCATTGAGTAACAAACCATTTTTTTTTTTTAACATAACATTGGTAGTGGAAAATATAATCTATTTCATCTCCATTGCATAAAGGGGTTCAGATCAAGTTGGGGCACAAATAATTAAACATAAAATGTCTTAAAATAGGCAGTCAATGCAATCACACATTTCATGTGTTAAGTCTGGGTCTATGGACCTCCAGTGTTCTGTGAGTCACCGGTTAAGTACACCAGTAGAGTGATATAAAACTTTCATCACAGGCTCTACAATTAACAAAGCTCCCACATCCCCATTTCCTACAAATCAAATTCAAGAATGGGCATTCAACAGCAACTAATTATTGCCTATCATCTCACAGTAATTTCTAATTTTTCTAATTATGGAACAGGCTGCTCTTTTTATGTAAAAGATAATCCTACTTATGTGACCACAGCTTTCTGCTGGTGAAGACAGATGTGCTGGAAAGCCATCTGCATGCTCCGATTGGTGCCCTCTTGCATCCAAAGACAAAAGGCAGGATGGTGATGAGGTTTAAAGTGTCCTTCTGGGGTCATGAACTAGGTTAAAAGCAATGGCCTGCAGAAGTATTAGCCCCTTAATTCTGACCTCATTACTCCAGGATCCCAACCAAATGAGCAAACCGCCCACCTTGCTCAAGAGACAGAACACATCCAGAACCAACAGAAACACAGTCTGAGAGATAAGTAAGTGGGGTCCATTTAATTATAGTGGTGCTTACTGGGTCTGTTTACACTTTCCTCCTTATTTATTTAATTCTGTCATTTCTCCCACTCCAGCAAACACCCCACAATTACAGGCTTACCTGCTCCTTACAGTTCTCTGAAAAAAACTCAGAAACACATACGTGGCCACTATTATAGTACTTCTATTAATAAAAAGTCACTTCTCAGACACTCGCAACCACAGTACTCCATCAATGACCTATGCTCTTTTTTAAGGTATTAACTAATGAAACATTTAAAAATAGAGAAAAAGTACTGTTGGAAAACCACAGGTGAACTAAGCCGTGGGTCAAGATAGGAAATAATNCTCGCAACCACAGTACTCCATCAATGACCTATGCTCTTTTTTAAGGTATTAACCAATGAAACATTTAAAAATAGAGAAAAAGTACTGTTGGAAAACCACAGGTGAACTAAGCCGTGGGTCAAGATAGGAAATAATAACTTGTCCTCTCCATTTCTCTTTACTGCTTTCCTGCATGTTTTGTTTTTCTTCCCCTCCTTGCTTGGACCCTATACAGCTCTGCCTTCTGCCTCCAAACTCCACCTTCATTTTACAATGTCTATGAGAATCCCAATTTAGATAGATTTAGGTAAATGGTTCTCAATGAGCCACAAAAACACTTCTAGTAAACTCAGCCTGGATTTGGGAGGCACCTAAAACCCAGTTCTCCACCAAAGCATTTGGTTACTAAAACAACAACAACAAAACCAGTTTACCTACCCTTTCCAATCTCTCTTCCTCTGGCCTCATTCAGGTCATGATTTCATTCTTGGTCTGCTGCTTTATATTTGAAACTAGTCTCTGCTCAACCCACCCCTAAACACACACACACACACACTCCTCAGTCAGAATAATCTTTGTAAAAGAGTAAAGCATTCAGTCTCCTTCTTGCTTAAAGCAATACAGTGACCCCCTTGCTATTTTCTACAGAATAAGACCCAAGAATCTGACTGTGTTAGTCCTTCCACAACCAGGCTCCCCTACCCCCTGCAGGCACATCTCACAGCTCAAGCTCACAGGGCCCCCACATTCAATTTAGATAGATTTAGGTAAATGGTTCTCAATGAGCCACAAAAACACTTCTAGTAAACTCAGCCTGGATTTGGGAGGCACCTAAAACCCAGTTCTCCACCAAAGCATTTGGTTACTAAAACAACAACAACGAAACCAGTTTACCTACCCTTTCCAATCTCTCTTCCTCTGGCCTCATTCAGGTCATGATTTCATTCTTGGTCTGCTGCTTTATATTTGAAACTAGTCTCTGCTCAACCCACCCCTAAACACACACACACACACACTCCTCAGTCAGAATAATCTTTGTAAAAGAGTAAAGCATTCAGTCTCCTTCTTGCTTAAAGCAATACAGTGACCCCCTTGCTATTTTCTACAGAATAAGACCCAAGAATCTGACTGTGTTAGTCCTTCCACAACCAGGCTCCCCTACCCCCTGCAGGCACATCTCACAGCTCAAGCTCACAGGGCCCCCACATTAGCCATACTCTCATGAGGTTAACTGCCTTCCCTGGTGGCTCAGTGGTAAAGAATCCTCCTTCCAATGCATGAAATGCAGGTTTGATCCCTGGGTCAGGAAGGTCCCCTGGAGGAGGGAGGGAATGGCAATCCACTCTAGTATTCTTGCCTGGGAAATCCTATGGATAGAAGAGCCTGGTAGGCTACAGTCCATGAGGTATCACAGAGTTGGCTGCAATTTAGCAACTAAATAGCAATACCAACACACGAGGTTAACTAGCCACACTCGCTCGTTCCTACCTCCTAAGTACTTCCTTAGATTTTATTCTCAGCTGCCTAGATAATTTTAAGCCATCTTTCAGGACTTGGTGCAGGGAGTCTTCTTGAGAAGCGTCTGAGATGCCCCAGGCTGCACTAAATGCGTGTCACCTGTCCCCTCACTACCCATTCCTCCACTGTAGCGATGTTCATCAGATTATAGAGATGCTACTTGTGTTTCATGCTTCTTTAGAGAGATTGACTTATGTAAGGGCAGGAACCTCTTTTAACCACGCTGTAGACTTTGAACCAAAGCAGGGCCTCACTCAGACTACCTAAGGATACGTTTGTTGAATAGAAGAGAGTAGAATTAAACTTGGTCCATGGCAGGATGCTAGTGGCTTCCCAACCTGGGGCATTAGGAATGGTAAGCAAGCCTCCAGGTGAACAAATATTATTTCCCATTGCTTCCCTAGTCCTGTGCCCACATCAGGCAGACAAGTGATAGTGCAGGGGTTCTGTGACACAGCCCTGAAGCATGACCTCAAGCTGGCGACCACACAGTGTGAGGTGTGCTACAGAGCCATCTCCAGGGCATGCTCCCAAATCTACTGCTACCATATGTCCTCTGAGAGGAGGCTGCTCCACAGGCTTCTGGATTTGCAAAGGTGACAAAGATATAGTCCCCCTCCCATCCTCTAGTAAACTTCTTGAAAGACTGACTGATGGGGTTCCATGTTTTCACCTTTCACTCCCTCTAGCGCCCACGGCAATTTGTTCCCACCCTTTGCAATTTCTGCCTCACAACCACTCTAATGAAGCTGTTTTTCCTACAGCTATCAGTGACCGCCAAATCAAAACGACTGTTGATGTCTTTCTCTTTCTGACAAACCTCTTTCACTCCCAAACTACTTTATGCCTCTATAACACTACATTTTACCTCTTAACCGTGCATGTTTTTGTATACATGACATCTTAATGAAGGCAATCAGATTTTCACATTCACCATCATAACCC
The DNA here is from genome assembly GCA_006410675.1 of Oreotragus oreotragus. Classification (NCBI taxonomy): domain Eukaryota; kingdom Metazoa; phylum Chordata; class Mammalia; order Artiodactyla; family Bovidae; genus Oreotragus; species Oreotragus oreotragus. The sequence goes on along the minus strand of SJYX01003668.1, from coordinate 209,487 downwards.
TGTAATTCCTATGACAAGTAAATGTTTCTTGACTCAGATTAACCCTGGTATAGCTTATCCAAAGATAACATTGTGTCCCTTTATGGAAGCTATCTACCAAGAACACTCAACTTTAATAAGCTGACCTGTGAATGGGATGAGGGAAGATTAAGTAAAATTTGGTAAAATACCCCTGATGCTCTTGAAACTGTCCTTATATTCCATAGTGATTATTCCATATTGAGGACCAAAGTGCATTAGCAACTAAACTAATTCCATCTCCCCAGGGGCTACAAATCCAATGGGAAAGTAAACCTGTAATCTGATATACAGTATTCAGTTTAGGTGACTCTTGAGGGAAAATGAAATTCAAACACCCAAGGAGTTCCAAAACTAAACATGTCATCTGCATAGTCTTAACAAATCATAAGCCATTCTCTTTAACTATTTTTTCTCAATGACAATTTAGTTTCTTGTGTATTTCTATTGCTCCCAAAGACACAGTCACTTCTTTTCCTAGACAGAAAGTTTCTGTAAATTAATATGGGACTTCATCTTCCAACAGCATGACTATATGTATATAGATCTAATTCCAACCGAGACATGCTCTGCTGTGTGCAGTAATCTCTTCAGTATGAGGAATTATTCAGAGGTTCCAGCTGCATCTAGACCAGAATATTCTAAAGCCTGTCCATCAGTTTAGGATGCCTTGCATTATCTCATCTCTTCATCAGAAGAGAACTAAATACCTAGCTTTTGGGAGTTCGTGTAAAAAAATAAATAAATACAAAAAAATAAAAAATAAAATAAAATAAAAATAAAAAGGATGTGGGGTGGGAGGTGGGAGGGGGGGTTCATGTTTGGGAGTTCATGTACACCCATGACGGATTCATGTCAATGTATGCCAAAACCAATACAGTACTGTAAAGTTAAATAAAGTAAAAATAAAAATTAAAAAAAAGGAAACAAAATTAAAAAAAAAAAATTAAAATGACCTTGGACTTCACTGGTGGCTCACATGGTAGAGAATCTGCCTGCAATGCTGGAGACCTGGGTTCAATCCCAGGGTTGTGAAGATCCTCTGGAGAAGGGAATGACAACCCACTCCAGTGTTCTTGCCTGAGAAGTCCATGGACAGGGACAGCCTACAGTCCATAGGGTCACAAAAAGTTGGGTATGACTGAGTGACTAACACTTTCACTTTTCGAAATGGCATAAGGGTGCAAATTAAACATGCTAGTTAACACACAGCTGATACAACAATGACAAAAAAAAACTCAAATATTTAATGCTGGCTGCATACTGACTCTTTCTTCACCTGAAGAAAGTCTACACGTGTATGTTTCCCCATGAGTTAAATTTGTGAAGGTCTGATATTCCCTGAGGATGAATAGATAAATTGGCCCTGTGCCTGTCCACATGGTTTGCATTTTTTCCATTCCAAACTCTATTTGTGTATCTTCAATAGCATTCCTCAGAATGTTTCCTACTTTTTATTAGGCTGGGCTTCAGAACTGTCAAAGCTTCAAATCATCCATGTACTATAGGGATGAGATGTTCACCTTCCCATCTCTGGGCTCTTTGTTTTCTCATATAATGAACTGCAAACAGAATTGCAACACCCTAAATGTCTAGAACGGAGAAGGCAATGGCATCCCACTCCAGTACTCTCGCCTGGAAAAGCCCATGGGCAGAGGAGCCTGGTAGGCTGCAGTCCATGGAGTCGCTAGGAGCTGGACACAACCGAGCGACTTCACTTTCACTTTTCTCTTTCATGCGTTGGAGAAGGAAATAGTGACCCACTCCAGTATTCTTGCCTGGAGAATCCCAGGGACAGGGGAGCCTGGTGGGCTGCCGTCTATGGGGTCGCACAGAGTCAAACACAACTGAAGTGACTTAGCAGCAGCAGCAGCAGCAGCAGCAACAGCAGATGTCCAGAAATACTCTGTATTTTTAAACTATGGCTCTCCTTCCTATATCTTTTTTTACAAATTAGTGATATTTCATTCAGTCACCGTGATCCATAAGAAACCTAAATTTTGAGAATCCAACTTGGAGATTTTGCCAAGATTAAGAAAGATTCCTTCTCCATGATTTTCTTGCCTCCAGATATGCTATGATAAAACACAAACGCCAGTGTAGGGGTCAGGAGCCTATTTTTATGGGCAATGGGACTTTCAGTTGCTGATATCTTCCCTGGATTTTAGAAATGAGTGTTATTACCCAACAAGAGAGGACTTGAGCAAAGATATCGAAGAATGGCTGCTGTGTCCATGCTGCGGTCCATGCTACTGCAAGACACCCCTGGCATGCCACAGTCAGAGCTGCAGCATCAACACACCTTTACTGCGGGAAGACAATTTATCCATCAGAAAACATTTTGACACTCCAGTGGTAAAACAGTGGTGAAGTCAGGAGTAAGACCCAAATAGAGTTGGAGAAATGAAATGGAGATGATGAGGATGGTCAGCTGGGAAGGAAAGGGAGAAAAAGCTTGAATTCAAGTACAAAGGGCATGGAGAAGAACAAAGAGAATACTATATTTCATCAGCTCAAAGATGGCAGTACCACCCGATCTTAACATCTGTGTAACTAGAAGCGAAAGGTACACTGGGGGTTTCATAGTTCTCTCCGAGTGATCAGAGCATCTAAACTGGCAAAGAGGGCTGACCAGGCCAGAGTGGCAAGCGTGTTTATCTCACTTGTCAATTCTGGTAAACAGGTAGAGGTTGCCTGGATCATGATGTTGAGAATTCTGAGGCTGTGTCTTAGTGTACAGATAGCTGGTTCCATAAAGAAACAGGCTGTGATGGATAAGTGATGTCTGCCTGAGAAGGAATGACTATCTACAGGATTACCATGAATGTGCCATCCCCAGCCCAGGCTGTTTGGATTAAGCGAGACAACTTTAAACGATTTACCCAGAGGTAAAGAGTTTGATTGTCTCCGTCTGAAATTCTGGCTAAGCAATCTACTCATAGAATTACTAAACATGAATTTGGAATTTTAAAAAAATGATACAGATGATCTTATTTACCCAATAGAAATGGATTCACAGACTTAGAGATTCAATTTATGGTTACAAGGGGGGAAAGGTGATAAGGGAAAAATAGTTAGGGAGTTTGGGACTGACATGTACACACTGCTACATTTAAAATGGATAACCAGCAAGGATCTATTGTAAAGCATAGGGAACTCTGCTCAATCTCCTGTAACAATCTAATTGGGAAGATAATTTGAAACAGAATACATACATACATACTTATTATTGAACTCTTTGTTGCACACCTGCAACTTACAACAAGGTTAATAAATTATGCTGCTACTGCTGCTAAGTCACTTCAGTCGTGTCCGACTCTGTGTGACCCCATAGACGGCAGTAAAGGGCATGGAGAAGAACAAAGAGAATACTATATTTCATCAGCTCAAAGATGGCAGTACCACCCGATCTTAACATCTGTGTAACTAGAAGCGAAAGGTACACTGGGGGTTTCATAGTTCTCTCCGAGTGATCCGAGCATCTAAACTGGCAAAGAGGGCTGACCAGGCCAGAGTGGCAAGCGTGTTTATCTCACTTGTCAATTCTGGTAAACAGGTAGAGGTTGCCTGGATCATGATGTTGAGAATTCTGAGGCTGTGTCTTAGTGTACAGATAGCTGGTTCCATAAAGAAACAGGCTGTGATGGATAAGTGATGTCTGCCTGAGAAGGAATGACTATCTACAGGATTACCATGAATGTGCCATCCCCAGCCCAGGCTGTTTGGATTAAGCGAGACAACTTTAAACGATTTACCCAGAGGTAAAGAGTTTGATTGTCTCCGTCTGAAATTCTGGCTAAGCAATCTACTCATAGAATTACTAAACATGAATTTGGAATTTTAAAAAAATGATACAGATGATCTTATTTACCCAATAGAAATGGATTCACAGACTTAGAGATTCAATTTATGGTTACAAGGGGGGAAAGGTGATAAGGGAAAAATAGTTAGGGAGTTTGGGACTGACATGTACACACTGCTACATTTAAAATGGATAACCAGCAAGGATCTATTGTAAAGCATAGGGAACTCTGCTCAATCTCCTGTAACAATCTAATTGGGAAGATAATTTGAAACAGAATACATACATACATACTTATTATTGAACTCTTTGTTGCACACCTGCAACTTACAACAAGGTTAATAAATTATGCTGCTACTGCTGCTAAGTCACTTCAGTCGTGTCCGACTCTGTGTGACCCCATAGACGGCAGCCCACCAGGCTCCCCCATTCCTGTTATACTCCAAGATAAAACAAAAAGTTAAAAAGAGAGAACTGTCAGTTTACTGATAAATTCTATTCTGAAATAAACGGACAACTTTTTCTTCCCTTTTATTCTCTCAATTTGATAGACTATGAAGATGCCGTAAGAAGATCTGAAAGGAGAAAAATACTAGCCATTCCTATAGGGTAGCTACAGAGAAAACCAGCTTTATAAATAGGTTACCATAATCAAGAATATATGGGCTGGAAGTGTGCTTGAGAGTATGTGTGTAAATTCTTCATCCAGCCCTAGAAAGTCCATTAAGTGAAACAAAAACAAAGAATTGAGTGATAAACCTTAAAGGAGCATTGTTTTAACAACAGTGATAGCCTTATTAAAATATATATCAATTGTAATTTTGTTTCAGTTAGAAAAGGCAAGGGCATCCCAGGTGAAGCTAAAGTGTAAAGAACCCACCTGTCAATGCAGGAAACATAAGAGATGAGGTGGTTCCCTGGGTTGTGAAGATTTCCCTGGAGAGGGGCCTGGCAACCCACTCCAGTACTCTCGCCTAGAGAATCCCACGGACAGAGGAGCTTGGTGGGCTGCAGAGAGTTGGGACGCGACTGAAGCAAAGTAGCACGAATGCAGAAAAGGCAAAAGCCCTTGACTCATGTGTGCATAGTGGGGTGAAAGATCACGCCTCATCAGCAATTGTCAAATCATTTGTTGAAAAACCATTTCTTCACATTCAGCTCCCCATATTCTTCTTGCATAGAATAATGCTTCCTGAGAATAGAATTTAGTGACATATGCTCCAAAGAGAACCACAGAGCCCCTGGAGCTCATTAATCCTGCAACCTTCTATGAGATGCTGGCCTGAAATGGTTGGAGTTCACTTTAAACCAGACTGAATTTCAAAGGAAAGGGCTCTGAGGTGACAAACAGCTCATTAATTCAGAGTGTAATTCAGTGACAGGAGAATTGTTTTAAATGCACAATCTAAAACAATTTAAATTCACATTATGATTATAAGCAAAAACTATGCACTTCAAATTTGAAATCTGGATATGTAATCTACCGATAAAACTAAAGAACAAAAATTTTGAAAAAGAGGGGACTGTCATCTTACCAAGAAATGCTAATCAACCTGCTTTTTGAAGTGTGCTTCATTTGCATCATAAGCATTATTATGAAAATTCAACATTATGCTTCTGTGTATTGCATTGTACTGCTCTGCTGAACATCAAAAAAAAGCAGGCAACACTTCCTCAAAGTGAATAAAAATGGGATAAAAAATCATGATCAAAGATAACTTCAATTCCCTGTTAATTCTACCTTAATTCCACTCCTGGGATAAGAAGTCCTCTTCATAAGTTTTCTTTCCTGTAACAAATTCTCCAGCAAGCTTCTGGTCCCTAAATATATTCCCAAACGTAATGCCTGCATAAATAAACATGAATCAAATTTGCATTGCTTCTACCATAAATATGGCAGCACGTTCATAAACTCATTAGAGTTCACTGTGGAAAAAAACTCATTATGCTAGCATTAGAACATGGGAATTAACTTTTTAAAATTAATGTTACAGAAGTTGTTTTACTCTGTTTAAAAAAGTAACCAATAACAAACGATTCACTAGTACTCTCTTAAGTTTTCTTTAGTCTAAAATTTAAAAAATAATCATTTCTTTCAGGATGTTCATGGTGAAAAGTTATAAATAGATGTTGTCTACTGCATCTGTGATTATATACCAATTTATTTATTTTCCATAAATTTAAAGCATCATTTTCCTAAAAATTGAGACTAGAAAAATCAAGCACGAAAAGTTTTAATTATTGTTGCTAATTATTTTAACTGAAGAATGTGCCAAATGGTAATGAACACCTTATAACTGAAATTAAATTAAAAAGTTAAATTTTGAAAAATTACATGTTGAAAGGTGATGTGCAATTTTTCCCCTAGAAAGTATAAAGCCTATCTCATATTAGACAATATGCAGTTTATTTAAGTGACGTTTAAAACCATTTTTTTCAGCAATTGATTTTCTTCAAGAAATGTTTGTACATTTGTAATTAAAAGTCTAATAATATTACATTATATTTTGATTACATCAAACATATTTTGTGTCACTTCCTAGTTGAAATAATTATCAGCCATAGCCCATTGGTATGCATTAAACACACACACACATGCACATATACACACAAGTGTAACAGCAAGACTCAGACTGAGAAAAACAAAACCTGTTTCAATAATAACAGTTGCTGTGAAATTCTCAGGTTCTCAGACAATTACTTGGTGCCAAGCGTCCTTGTTTTTATAATTTCTAAAAAAAGGTCATTTGGGGGGAAGGAGCATTTTAGTAGCTCAAAAGTCAACCAAATATTACTGATCAAGACTCACTCCTATAGTAAACCTCTACTACTTCTCTGACAGATCAAATTAAATTCTGCTTGGTGAAGGGCTGGGACACTCCTCTTGGTTGGAGCAATGCTGCTCTTTTTTTATTCCTGCTGAGTAAATAGCCTCAAGTCAAACTACTTGCCCTGACTAATGATCAAACATATCCAAGAATTCTGTACAAGAAATGCATTCTTCTCTCCTTTGAAGTGCATTGCTGGGAGAGTAATTTGGTTTGCTAGAGATTTTCCTTAGAACTGCAAAAGAAATTTCTTGGCTAAGCATATAATCAAGCTACCGATTTTCTTTTTTCTTCTTTTTTTTTTTTTTTATTAAATATCTTCCTGTGAGAGGGTGTACACTGAATAAACATGTGCCTCAAAGGAATGTCAGAATGGTGCACGACTGTGTCTTTGCTGACTGAAAAAATCTCAGCAGTATTAGGTTAAAAACTTCCATTAGAAGAATACATCATTGTGAACCATTTCATTCAGTCATACAATCTCCTCCCGAAATACCAACGTGCCTCCAATATATTAATATCATTATAACTAGGCAGTCAGGAATATATAAAGATGAATATGGCATACAACCTGTCCTCAAAGGACTTACAAACTAGCAGGATAGGTATTACAGAAATAATTTTTTTTTAACTATACAAAAATAACCATAAAGTGACAATGTGATGGGACTTCCTGGGTAGCATTAATGGTAAAGAACCCTCCTGCCAATGAAGGAGATGTAAAAAATGTGAGTTTGACCCCTGGGTTGGGAAAATCCCCTGGAGGAGGGCATGGCAACCCACTCCAGTATTCTTGGCTGGAGAATCCCATGGACAGAGGAGCCTGGTAGGTTACAGTCCAAAGAGTCACCAGGAGTCAGACACAACTGA
>SJYX01003668.1:144526-200757 GCA_006410675.1 Oreotragus oreotragus | reverse complement strand
TGCTGGAGAGGGTGTGGAGAAAAGGGAACCCTCTTACACTGTTGGTGGGAATGCAAACTAGTACAGCCACTATGGAGAACAGTGTGGAGATTCCTTAAGAAATTGCAAATAGAACTGCCTTATGACCCAGCAATCCCACTGCTGGGCATACACACCGAGGAAACCAGAATAGAAAGAGACACATGTACCCCAATGTTCATTGCAGCACTGTTTATAATAGCCAGGACATGGAAACAACCTAGATGTCCATCAGCGGATGAATGGATAAGAAAGCTGTGGTACATATACACAATGGAGTATTACTCAGCCATTAAAAAGAATACATTTGAATCGGTTCTAATAAGATGGATGAAACTGGAACCAATTATACAGAGTGAAGTAAGCCAGAAAGAAAAACACCAATACAGTATACTAATACATATATATGGAATTTAGAAAGATGGTAATGAGGACCCTATATGCAAGACAGCAAAAGAGACACAGATGTGTAGAGTGGACTTTTGGACTCTGAAGGAGAGGGAGAGGGAGAGGGTGGGATGATTTGGGAGGATAGCATTGAACTATATATGCTATCATGTAAGAAACGAATCACCAGTCTATGTTCAATGCAGAATGCAGGATGTTTGGGGCTGGTGTATGGGGATGATCCGGAGGGATGATGTGGGGTGGGAGGTAGGAGGGGGTTCATGTTTGGGAGTTCATGTACACCCATGATGGATTCATGTCAATGTATGCCAAAACCAATACAGTACTGTAAAGTAAAATAAAGTAAAAATAACAAAAATAAAAATAAAAAAATAAAGTATACAGGAAAAAAAAAAGGCAGACAGGGCAGAGCACGCAGAACCTGAATGCAGGTGTCACTCACGGGGAGTGCATCGGAGCGTCTATTGATATTCCAAAAGGAATATTCTCCTGCTCCCTTTGACGGTTTTCTCAGATTCACTCTAAATACAGTCACCATAAGGACCAGTTTGCATGGGTTTGTCTGCTTATACTTTTGTTGAGAAAAAGGTATGTTCCTTTTGTCTGGAACTATATAACACTAAAGCGGGGTGGGGGGGTGGTAATGGAAACAGGATCTAGGTCAGGCAGTTGGTATCCTGAGGAGTTATCTTTCAATCAGCCTTTCTAAGCCAGAACTTTGCCTCCTAGACTACTGAGCTTTTAGAGAAAAATACATTATGCTGCCATGAAGAGAGTATGGAATATCGAGAGTCTCAGACCATGTCAGGGATGCCATTTTTAACTTATAATGCCAGAACAACTCATTATCAAGTGAGTGAACCATGAAGTAGAAAGCCAGGATGGTCTCAGGATTAGCACTGAGAGCTATGCAAAGGAGGGAGGATATATAAGAGGTCAAGTGAATGGATGGGGCAGGACAGCTTGGTGACATGGCAGTGCTGGCAATGGTAGTGCCCAGAGCACAAAGTCATCATGGTGTGCCCACAGTTTGAAATCTGCTTTCAGGTTGAAAGCATCAAGATGCAGGGCTCCGAGGTGAACAAAAAGACTAACAGGGGGAATGGGAGAGAGTATGGGCAGATAAGAATGTGTATAAGCAGAACAGTAAGATAGTAAAGGAGTTAACAAGACGGAACAAAGAAGACTCAGCCCAGGCCAAACAGAAGACTTGGATTGGTAGTCCCAGCGAAATATTCTAAAGAGAACAAAACTGGTCAGAAAAAGATGAAAAACTGCTAGATCAAATTTACCAATTGCCTTTGTCTAAAGGAATGACTAAAGGAAACGACTAAGGGCCGTCTAGTCAAGGCTATGGTTTTTCCTGTGGTCATGTATGGATGTGAGAGTTGGACTGTGAAGAAGGCTGAGTGCCGAACAATTGATGCTTTTGAACTGTGGTGTTGGAGAAGACTCTTGAGAATCCCTTAGACTGCCAGGACATCCAACCAATCCATTCTGAAGGAGATCAACCCTGGGATTTCTTTGGAAGGAATGATGCTAAAGCTGAAACTCCAGTATTTTGGCCACCTCATGCGAAGAGTTGACTCATTGGAAAAGACTTTGATGCTGGGAGGGATTGGCGGCAGGAGAAGAAGGGGACGACCGAGGATGAGATGGCTGGATGGCATCACTGACTCGATGAACCCAAGTCTGAGTGAACTCTGGGAGTTGGTGATGGACAGGGAGGCCTGGCGTGCTGCGATTCATGGGGTCGCAAAGAGTCGGACATGACTGAGTGACTGAACTGAACTGAAATGAAAGGAAATGATAAGCGAGTCTAAACTCCGGTAGCAGACTTAGAGAGTGTGTTGAGGTTAGTTATGGGTCTATTACAGGACAGATTTAATTTACCTGCTTTGCCAACATTGTAGAAAAGGAGAAAGGAAAGAAGGAAGTCATATCAGTAATCTAGTAATATAATGTGTGTGTATGTGAGTATGTATATTTACTCATCAATTATATCTATGTACTAACATATTGTTAAATTATATATGTTATGAAATACATATTTCATAATACAAATTTAGAAGGATAAGAAAAGTCAATTTGAAGAGAAGTTCCAATATTTCCTTTGGAAGCCAGTAAGTTAGAGAATTGCTTTCTCTCCCTGCTCCAACCATAATGCAAAAAAGCTTCGATTTTCATATTCTGTAGGCAGTAAAGAAACAAGAAAAGTTTATAAGCTTGTATGAGATGATCAAGTGGTTGTTTTAGGGAAATTTAGCAGGGGGATCAGAGTTGGGATGGTAAAATGGAAGCTAAGATGGTAGACCAGAAGCCAGAGAGACGGCCACATGGACAGTCATGGTAGGAAATGATAAAGGCCTGGATTTATGTGTTCATGGTACTAATGGTAAGTTTTATTTCAATCTCAAAGAAAGGCAGTGCCAAAGAATGTTCAAACTACCACACAGCTGCACTCATCTCACACGCTAGCAAAGTAATGCTCAAAATTCTCCAAGCCAGGCTTCAACAGTGAACTGTGAACTTTCAGATATTCAAGCTGGAGTTAGAAAAGACAGAGGAACCAGAGGTCAAATTGCCAACATCCGTTATTTCATCAAAAAAGCAAGAGAGTTGCTTTATTGACTATGCCAAAGCCTTGACTGCTTAGATCACAATAAACTGTGGAAAATTCTTCAAGAGACAGAAATACCAGACCACCTTACCTGCCTCCTGAGAAATCTGTATGCAGGTCGGGAAGCAACAGTTAGAACTGGACATGGAACAACAGACTGGTTCTAAATTGGGAAAGGAGTATGTCAAGGCTGTATATTGTCACCCTGCTTATTTAACTTCTATGCAGAGTACTCATGAGAAACCCTGGGCTGGATGAAGCACAGGCTGGGATCAAGATTGCAGGGAGAAATATCAATAACCTCAGATATGCAGATGACACCAACCTTATGGCAGAAGGTGAAGAGGAACTAAAAAGCCTCTTGATGAAACTGAAAGAGGAGAGTGAAAAAGCTGGCTTAAAACTCAACATTCACAAAACTAAGATCATGGCATCTGGTCCCATGACTTCGTGACCACTTCCCTAGTGGTCGGTCCAGGGGTTGGAAATTTGCCTGCGAATGTGGGGAACACAAGTTCAGTCCTTGGGTGGGAAAGATTCACTGGAGGAGGAAATGGCAACCCACTCCAATCTTCTTGCCAGGGCAATTCCATGGACAGAGGAGACCGGCAGGCTACAGGTGATGGGGTAGTAAACAGCTGGACACTACTGAATGAGCACGCATGCTGGGAGGACCCCACATGCTGTGGGGCAGCTAAGCCCACGTGCCGCAACTACTGAGCCTGTGCACCGTAACTACTGAAGCCCACGCGCCCAAAGACCCGCGCACCACAGCTAGAGCAGCAAACCCTCACTGCAACTAGAGGAAGCCTTCGTGCAGCAACAAAGTCCATCCCAGACAAAAGCAAGTCAATTAACTACTTAAATACATTTTTTAAAAACAATTATAAAAATGTCTCATGGATTGTAGGAGTCATTTTCTACTTTAATTGCACACAGTTAGCTGGTCTGATTCAAAAAATCAGTTAATATCCTCCTTAAAGCTACTATATCTGTCTTGGTAGTAAAGCGTTACAAAGAATAACAATGCACATTTTATACTTACCAAGGTGTACTATAAACAGAACAGAAAAGAGTACCATCAGAAAAAAAAAAAAAAACAGGTCTCAATTTTAAGAAAATATTTCTAAATGTGAGTGTTTCAGTGAAATGCCCATAGCTCATGATTACTGCTCTGGGGAGATTATAAGAAAGGTACTTAAAAAAAAAAAATTCAATAGACTGTCTTAATATCTAGGGAGGAAAAGTGACATGACTTCTATTCTATAAAACACCACCCAAAAGGAAAGTCTTAACATTAACCTTGAGTAACACCAAGATCATGGAACATTTCTTGATTACCTAGAAGATGCATTCTCTTTCATGGCATCTTATTCTAAGTGGCAGGCAATAAGACAAAATTCAAGCTTACTTATAATCATTCCATTTCATGTTTCATTTATTACACTGTATTACAATAACTGGCTTGATGAAGAGTGGTAGAGCTGAAATTCAATAGAACATCAAGACATGTCTATATGATCACATAAGAAAGCTATATTATAGTGTCACTCAAATATGTTATATGTGGCAAGGGCTGTTTCTTTTTCTCTTTTTAATCTCCAGTGGAAATGTAATCACAGGTGATCTCCAATACTTTAAGCTTGGTATTGAAAGTTAGGGGAAATGTTTCAAAGACACCTCATATCTTTGTCTTTTTCATGGCAGTGAGAATACTAGGTTTTCCCTTGGTCCTCTCAGGAATGGAAAGTTCCCATCAGAAAAAAACTACAAAGAAATTAGTTCATTCACTTAATCTACATTAATATGGGAATTTCTCAATCAAAACCTCTGGTTTGATTGCCAGACATCTCAAAGGAGTGCCTATTTAATTTCTTCATTATCTTTGTGACAAAGTTATCCTACAGAAAACTGGTCATTTAACTATAACCAACTCTCTGTTTATGTAGTTGTTTCAATGTACGGAGATTTCAATGGAAATATTTATATTTGTCGAAGGAAAACATTTAGAGTATATGCAACAGAGAAAACAAAATTAAAATAATATATTTTTAAAGCATTTAGAGTCATTCATGGTTTTGACCTAAAATTTACAAATGAATTTTTGAAATAATATCACAAAATTTTATTTCATGCAGTAAAAGAAGTGAAACATCACTATGGAATATCTGATGAAGACAAATCATTTTGGCTTATTTCAAAATGCAGTGTTGTCACAGGAGCCTTGTACTCTTTAAGCCATGTTCCATTCTTCATTCTGAAACCTATCAGGATCAAGATAAAATATTATGGGAGAACCTGTGATGAGCTTTCAGATAAGAGCAAAAACTAAAGTGAAAAAGGTTTCTTAAGCTTCCAAAATGACCTTCCTTTGAGAGAACCTGTTAACCTTTTCAGTGATAGAACATCAATATTTTTAGGGCCAGCTTAACTCCATCATTCTTTCCTTCTTTTAGTTTTAATGTGTATAGTTCTGACTGACCAGAGAACTGGTTGCAGGCCTCTCCCCAGTCTCCCTGGACACAAATGAACAAGTATACACAAAGGAAACCTCAGGGGGGCAAAAAAAAAAAAAAAAAAAGTAGGGGGTAAGTTTAAAGCTTGGTCATTTGATACACATCACCATATGTAAAACAGATAGCTAGTGGGAAGTGCTATATAACACAGGGAGCTCAGCCCTGTGCCCTGTGATAACCTAGAGGGGTGGGGTGGGATGGGATGGGGGGTGCAGGGAGGTTCAAGAGTAAGGGAACATGTGTATACTTACGGCTGATTCACACTGTTGTATGGCAGAAACCAATACAACATTGTAAAGCAATTATCCTCCAATTAAAAATAAATTAAAAATAAAAGGTTGGTCATGTGACCATTTCCGGAACCTTAGTTTGAAATCAACATTCTAAGAGATTTTTTTTTATATCCCATTTACTTCAAATCATGAGCCCTCCAGGAGCACACAGAGGGGTGAGTAACAGACACCCCTGAGAAGAAACATTTTCACCATTTTCCCTACCCACGTCAAACTGAGGAAACGGGGTACAAAGGATATGTGGTAGTTTGGAGACTGAACACCTGGATATTGAAAATTTCTGATCAACTCATCACAATTTTAGAAAACTCCCGCTTAGAGATATAATCAAAATTCAGCAGTGGAAGAAACACTCCTAATTCAACAAGACCCATATAAAACAAAATCCAGCTTTCAGTATGGACTGTACCAAAATACTGGCCTTTTGATGATGGCCCACCAGCAGCANTTCTGATCAACTCATCACAATTTTAGAAAACTCCTGCTTAGAGATATAATCAAAATTCAGCAGTGGAAGAAACACTCCTAATTCAACAAGACCCATATAAAACAAAATCCAGCTTTCAGTATGGACTGTACCAAAATACTGGCCTTTTGATGATGGCCCACCAGCAGCATTTTAAACAGCCAAGGCCTCTAGGTCACTGTCAATTTGGGGGACATGCTTATGGATCACTACAAGAGATTAGAGGAAAAATTACTTAGGAACCAATTCTGAGTGCCATCAGGCCAGGTTAAACATTATTTTATGGGAAATGGGAAACCTCAAGTGACCCAATCCATATACCTCGCAAGTGTGTGTCAACTGGAGATGGGCTGCCAGCCATTACAAGCTCATATTGCTCTGTATTATATGCTGGCATTCTAGAGGCAATGCAACTTAAGACACGGGCTAATTGTCCAATGTCTCCAAAGTACTCAGCTTAAATCAGATTTTTAAACACTATCTCTCATTCCATCAGACTTCCGTTTTAAAGTATTAGGATGACAAAAGGAGTTTAAGATCACAAAGGGAAATGCAAATCAACCTACAACAAATCATCTATCAGGTGCCCTGGAAGAGAATTTTATTGCTCCTGACATTAACCATTTGCTTATCACTGACACTATCCTCTCTGTGGAAAATATGTGGTTACCCCCCTCTCAACTAGGAGTGACAGAAAGGAAAACATAGCCCAAACAACCCCCACACTGCTTCAGGGAAAAAGTACACTGAAATGACTAACCTTTCCCAAGGTCATCAGGCCAAGAAATGGGTTCTTCTGTTTCAAGACAGCTTTCCTCCTGACCCACAGCACATGGTTTATATTACTGCCAGACCATGACCACAGAGACGTTTCAAATCCCTGTGAAAAATGCGATTCCATGTCTCTTGCTCAGCTGTATGTCACAGAGGACAGTTGAGGTCCCGGCAGACAACGAGGGGGAGGGGTGGCCCTTGTGGTTTAATCCATGCCATCCCTTTATGTGACAGGACTGGGTCTGTAATAGAGACCTTCTCACTTCCTACCAACCACGTACTGCTCATAAGGGAGAGTGAATATACCGCGGTGTTTCATGTTTAAGCTCTCCAGAGATGTGAAACAGTTTTATCAAGAGTGACAACTCTGCCATCCACTAATCTGCTTTTCAAAAAAAAAATTTTTTTATAAGGGAGATAAAAGTCAATGTATGCTATTTAATCTGCATTATCACAGCAAACAATATTCTCTCTGACGATTAAGGAATGCTTCTGAAATTATTTCGAAGAGATATTTACTTGTAGGTATTACAGTTGCCTCAGAACATTAATAATGAGGACAAGAATTAGTCAACTAATACAAGATATTCCACAAGGCACCTTTAATCCATTCAGATTAGTCAGACTTTCAGTAAGAACA
Organism: Oreotragus oreotragus; assembly: GCA_006410675.1. Taxonomy (NCBI): domain Eukaryota; kingdom Metazoa; phylum Chordata; class Mammalia; order Artiodactyla; family Bovidae; genus Oreotragus; species Oreotragus oreotragus. The sequence continues at coordinate 193,022 of SJYX01003668.1, read as the reverse complement.
TAATAACGTTCTGCCTTATTAGATTTCACAAATGACATTTCCTCAGTTTCTAATATAACATAAAATGTAGAACTATTGTCTGGTCTTGTAAAGGAATTTCATACAATTAATTATGAGTTTCTAGCATACCCTAATTTTATAGTAGCCTATTTACAGCATCTCTCTGGGCACTGAATTTAATGGATCCTGACAAAAGAGATGGGCAAAAAAATTGCATACACACAAATATTTACACAATAGAAGCAAATAAATAAGATATTTGCTTTACAGTGAAATCCTACCAGGTAGGGGGAAAAAAAAAGCTTTGAGCCATTTTCCAATATTCATTATTTATTTTTGTCTCATAGTATTAACTGAGCACTTTTTCAGTGTGTCCTTTTCACTTGTTTGTTGCTTGTTTTGACCATATAGTCTTTATTTATCCTTCGGGAGTTAGTTCCTTCTTTGTGATCATTCTGGATAGAATGCTTCATGGAAACAACTGCACAACAACACTCCCCACGGAGACAGAATGTGTATATTTTAGTATATGCAAAACACTAATCAAAATAAATTCCTGGTTGAGTATGATATAGGGAAATCCATCTATATCATGTTTCTTATGTAAAGCATGAGAAACTGCCACACCAAAACATGGTTTTGCTAACTAATGGGAAAAAACTCATCCAAATCACTGCTTTATTGAGCTGACTGGCCAGTTTCATTAAAAAGTGGTCTCTCTTATCTCAGGGCTTCCCTGGTGGCTCAGAGGTTAAATCGTCTGACTGCAATGCGGGAGACCTGGGTTCAATCTTTAGGTTGGGAAGATCCCCTGGAGAAGGAAATGGCAACCCACTCCAGTATTCTTGCCTGGAGAATCCCATGGACGGAGGAGCCTGGTGGGCTACACTCCATGGGATTGTAGAGAGTCGGACACAACTGAGCGACTTCACTTTAACTTTCACTTTCTTATCTCAAGTACCCTTTTGTAGTGCCATATCAGACACACGATCTTGGGAATTATAAAGGCAAGCATTTTCAACATACAGTTAAGGCCAGACACATAAAAAAAAACATGCACTTACTTAGAGGAAACACATTTCCAAGGCTTTGCTACACATCCATTCACACTGCAATTTGTTAAATAACGAGAGTACTAAAAAGTTGAGCTGTGTTTGTTTTTAAGGATATACCTAGTTATCATTATCCTCGCTAGGGGCTTTTAAGCATGTAGGAATGTTTCCATTGCTGTAGCAAGCTTATTTCTTAATGTATATAACAATTTCCCATCAGATAATCAAAATGTCCTAATGGCAAATCTCTGTCTCGATGAAGAAATCCACGAATAACCTATTTTATGGTTCTTGGGAAGATGAAGCTCATTTCAAAAGTTTAATTTTATTTCCTAGATATTATGTATATGTGATAAACACTTTACACTTTAGCCTTTAGGAATCAATAATGAACAAAAAGGTAAAATTCATCTACCCTTAATTTACAAACCAATCCATCACATCTTTCTAATTAATCACAGGATTTCTATTTCCTCTTATCTTTTTAAAAACTTTATGAACTCTGTATAACACAACTGCATTTTTCACAATCTATTTTTGTTTACCCTTTCATGAAATATTTCTTGACCTAATATTTAATATTTATCCATCATCCTATGTACAAACGTTTTCAGAGAATGAAAATTCTCAATTATTATGTACATTTCTGCCAAACAGATTCACTCAACTTGGTATTCTCTTTAATGGCCCATCATCACCAAAAGTTAGGATATAGCTCTAAAAGCTTGAATTTCTGTTAACAGCCCTTCAGAGAGTTCTTACCCAGAAGCAGAAGATATTAAGAAGAGGTGGTAAGAATATACAGAACTGTACAGAAAAGATCTTCATGACCCAGATAATCATGATGGTGTGATCACTCACCTAGAGCCAGACATCCTGAAATGTGAAGTCAAGTGGGCCTTAAAAAGCATCACTATGAACAAAGCTAGTTGAAGTGATGGAATTCCCGTTGAGCTATTTCAAATCCTGAAAGATGATGCTGTGAAAGTGCTGCATTCAATATGCCAGCAAATTTGGAAAACACAGCAATGGCCACAGGACTGNTCGCAAAGAGTCGGACACAACTGAACAACTGAACTAACTACCCAGAAATTAATCCTCAAGATGCAAGTAGGAGAGAGTTAATATAGTCAGTTTTGTCTTCTAGAATTTGACTAAATAGTATGGACAACTTGTGGGTGGCATTCATAATTTTATACATTTCAATTAAAACCCTTCAGAGTCTCTGCCATCTTACGATTAAAGAATACTAGCTTAATAGACAGTACTCATTCATTAGAGTGCTGAAGAATTATGAAAAGTACATAGAGTAATAAGGGAAGAATGCTTCATTAACCTGGAATTTTTTGGAGCCACTATGTGGATCCCTTTTTGCCTTGACCTTTTTGAAAGCATAACCAGCTGGACCATACCCAGCGTCCTTGCCAGAATTTTCCTAAGGATTTATAGCTTCTTTCAGCAATGAATGAAACTGGGACACTGGGATTTTAACCAATCTGTGCTGTCAAGCACCAAGCTCTCAAGATGCTTCAGTGGAAACTATTCCCAGGTCACAGTTTTGGGAAACTCAGCATACACTAGTCCTTCTTGAATGTTCTATCAGCAAATTGAAAGACTCTGATAAGCACTGCAGAAAAATGTAAATAGCCTAACTATATTTAGCCTACCATTTCCCAAATATTTTGGAGCTGGGAATCCTCATTCTTTAGTGTATTTTTGATTTGATGAGTTTTGTTTGTTTTTGCTTTGTTTGCTTTTCTGTCTAATAACTACAAGCAATCCACCTTTTGGGGAATTATGCTACCAATATTTTCATTTGGGAGTCTAAATGTGTTTAGCAAAAACAGAAATAGAAAAGCCTATGGTAAAATCTTTCATTGTAGGCTATTGGCCATATTAATATTTTCATGATTTTTTTTTTCTGAAGAAGCAATGCATGGGAAAGGTGAGGCAAAGGAATAATAATAACTATTATTATTAGTAGTATTAATACCAAGATATTGGTAATATCAAGTAATACCAAGATATTGGTAATACCAAGTAATACCAAGATATTGCATGTGATGTGATCTGGCATCTGCTAAGAAATCGGTAAAAATGATTAAAATGGAATTGCCATGGCAGTGGCTTAAGTTTTAGCTTCTAAGAGGATGGCATAATGCCCCCTCCAGAGCAGCGGCAGTAGAAATTTCTCTGGGCCAGGGTCTGAGCAGGGTGACAACTGACTCTTAGTCATATACTGACCCTGGATACTTACAACCAGGTTGGTTCACCTGAGTCAGATCCATAGGGACTAAGCTCTTATGTTATTCCCTCTCTCATTTCCCTCACCTCGAATCAGGTCTTTAAAGCCTGGATTTCTCAAACTTGTTCCAAGTAAAGCAAGAACTGAATTCCAGATCTTACATATCAGTTTCCCTAGGGTTGAGCCTAGATGAGGGCTACCAAACGTCCAGGATGCCTGTGTTTCTCTAAACATGATACTTACTATGGCTTACCTCTTACTGTCTGTCTGCCCAGTCCTGGACTCACCTTGGATTGGTTGTTAACTCATCTTTCACATGTTCTTTCCTCTGTGAGCAGAATTACTGTTCCAGATGCAAGCCTTCAGAAGTCCACCTTATTTTCTCTTCTGATTCCTGAAACTCTCCACAGAAAATGGTCTGGAGTTCTAGGACTCTCTTTTCCCTAATGTGTCCAAAGTCCAAATACTTAATGGTGGGAGAACCAACAGTATGAAGGGACTGATGGATCCAAAATAAAGTTGCTATAAAGGAACTTAGGCACATACAACAGCAAAACGGAATTCAACAAAGCATCTTTTAGTTCCATATTACCATGTTAAGAGAAGAGTCAGGTTTAAAAGATCGATCTCTCTTTATCATTCATTCACTCAAGTAAATGTATATTCTCAAAGACACACAACTAGTCAATGCCTAGAGAGGAATCATTAAAGCACCTTTAAAATTTGTGCCTCCCCAATGCCCATTAGGGAGGGCATTCCCTGGTGGCTCAGAGGTTAAAGTGTCTGCCTCCAATGCGGGAGACCTGGGTTCAATCCCTGGGTTGGGAAGACCCCCTGGAGAAGGAAATGGCAACCCACTCCAGTATTCTTGCCTGGAGAATCCCATGGACAGAGGAGCCTGGTAGGCTACAGTCCACTGGGTCGCAAAGAATAGGACATGACTGAGTGACTTCACAATGCTCATTATCCTAAATCCACTGAGCTTTAACAATGACTAATACAATCCAGGAGACAGTAAAGTTATTGCAGTCAATGATTCTGGTTGTTCCTGAGTAGACACTGTAAAACAAAACAATCTGCAAATACAAAAATGTCCTAAAATTTTGAGATCCCTACACATAGAAGGAAGAAGCTTAATAAGCTATGATCATCAACAGACACTTCACTGGTCCCTTCTCATTTTACTCTTCCCTTACACTGAGTCTGCAGTGATCAGGACCCCTGACTTATACCAGTCAGAATCAATTACCCAATATCATTGCACATGATTGAATTCATTCCTGAGAAAGCACAATTTGCCCTAAAAGGGTACGAAAACACCACTCACACTGCTCTAGAAGCTGGTCATGCTAAATATTTGCTATCAGTATATTCCCACTTTTTCTCTGGGCCAGGGTCTGAGCAGGGTGACAACTGACTCTTAGTCATATACTGACCCTGGATACTTACAACCAGGTTGGTTCACCTGAGTCAGATCCATAGGGACTAAGCTCTTATGTTATTCCCTCTCTCATTTCCCTCACCTCGAATCAGGTCTTTAAAGCCTGGATTTCTCAAACTTGTTCCAAGTAAAGCAAGAACTGAATTCCAGATCTTACATATCAGTTTCCCTAGGGTTGAGCCTAGATGAGGGCTACCAAACGTCCAGGATGCCTGTGTTTCTCTAAACATGATACTTACTATGGCTTACCTCTTACTGTCTGTCTGCCCAGTCCTGGACTCACCTTGGATTGGTTGTTAACTCATCTTTCACATGTTCTTTCCTCTGTGAGCAGAATTACTGTTCCAGATGCAAGCCTTCAGAAGTCCACCTTATTTTCTCTTCTGATTCCTGAAACTCTCCACAGAAAATGGTCTGGAGTTCTAGGACTCTCTTTTCCCTAATGTGTCCAAAGTCCAAATAGTTAATGGTGGGAGAACCAAACAGTATGAAGGGACTGATGGATCCAAAATAAAGTTGCTATAAAGGAACTTAGGCACATACAACAGCAAAACGGAATTCAACAAAGCATCTTTTAGTTCCATATTACCATGTTAAGAGAAGAGTCAGGTTTAAAAGATCGATCTCTCTTTATCATTCATTCACTCAAGTAAATGTATATTCTCAAAGACACACAACTAGTCAATGCCTAGAGAGGAATCATTAAAGCACCTTTAAAATTTGTGCCTCCCCAATGCCCATTAGGGAGGGCATTCCCTGGTGGCTCAGAGGTTAAAGTGTCTGCCTCCAATGCGGGAGACCTGGGTTCAATCCCTGGGTTGGGAAGACCCCCTGGAGAAGGAAATGGCAACCCACTCCAGTATTCTTGCCTGGAGAATCCCATGGACAGAGGAGCCTGGTAGGCTACAGTCCACTGGGTCGCAAAGAATAGGACACGACTGAGTGACTTCACAATGCTCATTATCCTAAATCCACTGAGCTTTAACAATGACTAATACAATCCAGGAGACAGTAAAGTTATTGCAGTCAATGATTCTGGTTGTTCCTGAGTAGACACTGTAAAACAAAACAATCTGCAAATACAAAAATGTCCTAAAATTTTGAGATCCCTACACATAGAAGGAAGAAGCTTAATAAGCTATGATCATCAACAGACACTTCACTGGTCCCTTCTCATTCTACTCTTCCCTTACACTGAGTCTGCAGTGATCAGGACCCCTGACTTATACCAGTCAGAATCAATTACCCAATATCATTGCACATGATTGAATTCATTCCTGAGAAAGCACAATTTGCCCTAAAAGGGTACGAAAACACCACTCACACTGCTCTAGAAGCTGGTCATGCTAAATATTTGCTATCAGTATATTCCCACTTCTAGCATTTTTCTCTGAAGTTTGATTCTTCCACCTTAAAAAAAAAAAAAAAAAAAAAAACTAGCTGCAAGGGTAAAGGTCACAAATCGCCATTTCTTCTTAAAATATCTCCATTTAAATGCAAATTTTGGCCTTTATTCCTACCCTTTAAACAGTCATTTCATAGAAATGCAAAAAGTAAGAGTAAATTTGTTTTTTTAATATCTGCAGAGGAGCTCTCTAATGCGTTATTTAGCTTCATTTTGCCACATAAACTTTACATTTTTAAAGCTTGGTAGATTCTTTAGGGATAAGTAATATTTTCTCAGAAAATTCAATTTTGAAAAATTTAAATATGAATAGAATGGTCTAAATCCAACTTTAAAGAAAATAGAGCATCATAACTTTTTATAATTTGAATCACTAGAAGTTGCTTCATACTTTTCATCATATTATTTTTATTTCGCTTATGCAATTTACAAAACTATGGCATTCATTAGTGACAAATAACTTGAAGTAGTCTTTATTTATTATTGAAACTAAATACTCTTCTATGAAGATAAAAATGTAGAGCAATAGCATTTTCTCCTTGCATTTCAAAATGTAATCACTGAAAACACCATAAAATATTACTTAATAATGAGGTGATAGTTTTGTCCTGGTGACTAACTTAAAGCAAAATTAAAATTATTAAAGTTTTAAAAGAAAAAAAAACTATTCAGGAAATATTGAAAGTTTCAAAGCACTAAATTAACTTAGAACTTCAGAATTACTAACAAAATTAAATTTCTCATGAAGTGAATTAGATACAGAATCATAAAAAACAGATGCGAATGTACCAAACCATCGCCTTTGCAATGCTCCGGAAGGCAGCAGAAGAGCCTTTCTGCACCTCCAGCTGATCCCCTCAGCCCCTGTGAAGCGCTTTCCTCTGGAGCTGCCGCTGGCAGTCTCCCAACATGGAGGCAGGGTTTCTCTCAACTTTTCTTCCACAGGGATGGTGGATATCTTAGCCCCGACACTGGGCGGATTGGAAGTTCAAGGGAGCTAATACCCCTCCACCCCAGACACCTTCACAACTAGGGAAAAGGAGTTAGTGGTTCGTGTCAGAGCTGCTTTAGAGCTCTGCTGTCCAATGGAGCAGTCCCTAGCCAGCTATCATGTGGCTGTTTGATTTAAATTAATTAAAATTAAATACATTAAAAATCCAATTCTTCAGTCACTCTAGCCGTATTTCAAATGCTTAGTAGTCACTTGGGGATATGATGCAGGACAATGTGGGCACAGAACATCTCCATCATCAGCAAGTCCTACTGGGGAGCGCTGTTTACAGGGACACTTCTGGTTAGACAGGGCTGTGTGCTCCACATTTTTCTTCAGAGTCCCCAGCAGGACTGAGCCTCAGCTGCCCACAGTGCTAACCAGCTCAAGAACTTCTAACCTTTGCTGTATTTTTCCCTGTTCTCTGACTTACTCTCTGCCTCTTCTACTTCCTGGGATGATGACCAAAGAAACTACTTGCATCCAAATCTTTGTCTCAGGCTCTGCACTGCAGGGACCTCAAAGTGAGACAAATAGCATCTCAACATTTTGGATTCACTTCAGTTAGACGAATGTCATGTTTAACTGGGATGCAGACAGGAGTAAGATAAGTAATTGAATTCTACGTTTTTATATTCCTTACCCCCACTTAGCCCCCTGGGCCTCATTCCTTTACTAATTTTATAACTACCTCGCCTTCACTGATCAGACTGAAGAGGGAACAGGACAGTGTCAGAGCCCAACCAGATAGGCCAAAATACTGTGTTTTAGAAGCACAGATGATTGAAGAAATGGACAGAAAAGAGAGAGGTAGAGAGGAGAAGAGAACGGAGCAGTGCCCTTGGGTATGGAACTCTGAAGAGATGCTTAAATGGGAGGGAGTATTAAGAAGTCTTGATATATCCATCTTATTTGATGCAACTCTCACTGTTGCCTCCTAGAAGACCTTCAGAAAAGACCACATTAATTTACAAGGATTTCTGGAATTATATTTCAACATCTTTTCATTGAAACACTAGTCTCAAAGGGACCCAATGAAGTCAGGTTGCATCTCCAAGAATAAAAATCTTTTCAGCATAAACCTGACATTTGTACTTCAATACCATGCATTACTCAATGTCAGAAAACTGAAAACTTTAGCATAACAGCCTTACAGTTTGACATTAACAAAGCATCTTTTCCCAAAATTCTGGGAATTAAAATTATCTTAGAAGTTTACTTGTTTCATTACTGGCAGCATAGTTGAGGTTTAAAGGGCAACCTAATTTCTGAAATGATTTCTATAAAGTTTAGTATTAAGTTTACAACAAATGTTTCTAAGCTTTAATAATTACCTTAGCAGGTAACTATTAATACTGTTAGTAAATAGCCCTTGAACCTTCATAAAAATGAAAGTCTATGAAATTGCCCATCACTTCACCATGTAAGGAGTATCCACGAGTGAGCTTTAGGCCACATACTTTGAATATTATTATGATAGAGCTTTCAGTATGTTCTCCTTTATATAAATTTAAGGTGAATCATGAAATTAAAAATAATAATAATGATAATAGTGGGTTGGCCAAAAGTTCATTCGGGTTTTTCAGTACCATAAGACGGTACTGGAAAAGCCAAACTTTTTGGCCAATCCAATAATAATGTGACTAAAAATGTAGGTAATTTGATCATTTGTTTCTAAATCACTATATCCCTGCTAAACATATTATTTTTCAACTTTGTTATCCAAAGAGTAAAAACAGCTTTCAAAGCTCAAAATACATTGTCAGTGAAATTGAGACGCACTCATAAGTAAAAACATATACATTAACTAGTGCACTCTCCACAGAAATCTCCCACACAAAATTATCAAGGCTCAGTTAATTCGCATTTTACTGATCTTTTTTAATTGGGAGTGTGGGGGGAACAGGAATTTGGGGAAGTGATTGCCAAAAAACAAATCTTACCCTGATAGTCCAATAGGATAACTGAAAGAATTTTTCTCTAACCTTCCCCCACCCCCGTAAGCCTGAGATTATGCTTTCAATAAGTCACATCAATAAAACTGGAAATATTCATGAAACAAATGATAAACGTCCATGCATGTATCCATTCATTCACTTACTCATGACATCTATTAAGGATATAATTGTGTCAGCCACTGTGCTAGACAGTAAAAATCTATAGAAGTTAATTTATCCAACAAATACTTATTAGAAACATTCTTTTTTGTTAGGCCTTTGATAGGTGTGGAGCTAAGAGTGGTCACCAGTTCCTTCCACAGAGGAAACACAAGAGTGGGAAAATCAGGTGAGTAAAGAGAGATTTCCAATTCTGTGTGCGGCAGGCCACCCCAGGGAACACACTCACACCCACCAACCAGAGCAAAATGTGCAGATAAAATAAGCAAAACCAATCTGTAGCAGTATATATAGAGAAAAATATTTTGCTGCTTGGACTAGGTACAATGTCAGTTTAAATTATTTCTAAAGGAATATTTTTAAAGGAAAAATGTACTACTTATGATGGTATCTTTCCAGCCAGTAAAGCAAAGGCAGGTTGATCTCTTGGGCCCATTTGATAAAAGAAGTATTTCTAGCTGGTCTAATTATGGAGAACTTACTGATTCTCAAATGCCTGAGGACAAGCTGTTTTCTCATGTAGGTTAAACAAGTCCTTTCCCTGTGGATCTGGCTATGATATGCATCTCTCTGGTAATCCCCTGCCAGTTAGTAACTTGACCCTTATTTCAGCCCACTCTTAACTAAATTATCACATTTGAATGTGGTTTCTCTCAATCTGCACGTTCCACATTCAATAAATCAATATCTACATTGCTTATTGATTTTTCTAGTGCTATATACAATCATGCGAACATTCCATTCAGCTTAAGGAAATAAAACAGAAATAAAGACACTAACATGTTCTTCCTAATAAGTGAAAAACAAATCCAGCATCATATTTGAATTTGTTATTTACATGCTTTATATAAGAATCTGATTTTTTAAATCTCAATTCAGAAATAGAAAGAGACCATCCCTAAGAAACTTGCCAATATTTGATATAACACAAAGCTTCAGCATTAAAGTGTTTTTAAAAAAGAAAAGACGCTAAAACCACTGCAGAAGTCAAGCACACACAGCAGAACATTTCCTGATTACCATTCAGAAAGGCCCAGAGATCACAGCATGGCCAATGCAAATTTCAGTGATGCCTCTTTAAGTCTTAATGAACCATAGTGCCCTAATGAGAGGTTTCACTGAATCCCAGTCAACCAAGCATACATTTCCCAGAGAAAAGAGAAAGCTAGCAACCCAGTGTATTTCAAATGGTGATATTTGTATCAACAATGTTTACAGGCTATTTTTTCTTTGGATAAAAAAATGAAATAACTACAGTTCTATGGGGCTCATACATAAGGGTGTTGACTTAATCCAACAGAAAACTCATGTTACATCGTGGCATAGTCTGTGCCAATTCATTAATATTAAGAATTAATTCATTAGTTGAGCTGTTAGGAAAATGGTACCTGCGTAGCCTTAAATAATAAGAAGTGGACTTCCCAGGGGGTTCAGTGGTAAAGAATCCACTTAATAATATAAGAGATGCAGGTTTGATCCCTGGGTAGGAAAGAACCCCTGGAGAAGGAAATGGCAACCCACTCCAGTGTTCTTGTCTGGAGAATCTCATGGACAGAGGAGCCTGGGGAACTACAGTCCTTGGAGTCTCAAGAGAGTTGGACACAACTTAGCAACTAAACAACAAACTATAAGAAGTACATTTTGAAATGTTTAACAAAGAATCAAAGCCACTTGCTCTATAGAGATTTAATGCTGAGACTAACTAAAAAAATGGTCGTCTGGAAACAAAGATATTCAGTTCAGTTGCTCAGTCTTGTCCGACTCTTTGCAACCCCATGGACTGCAGCACGCCAGGCCTCCCTGTCCATCACCAACTCCCAGAGCTTGCTCTAACTCATGTCCATCGAGTCAGTGATGCCATCCAACCATCTCATCCTTTGTTGACCCCTTCTCCTCCTGCCTTCAGTCTTTCCCAGCATCAGAGTTTTTTTTCCAGTAAGTCAGTTCTTCACATCAGGTGACCAAAGTATTAGAGTTTCAACTTTAGCATCAGTCCTTCCAATGAATATTCAGGACTGATTTCCTTTAGGATTGACTGGTTGGATCTCCTTGCAGTCCAAGGGACTCTTGAGAGTCTTCTCCAACACCACTTCTTTCCCAGCATCAGAGTTTTTTTTCCAGTAAGTCAGTTCTTCACATCAGGTGACCAAAGTATTAGAGTTTCAACTTTAGCATCAGTCCTTCCAATGAATATTCAGGACTGATTTCCTTTAGGATTGACTGGTTGGATCTCCTTGCAGTCCAAGGGACTCTTGAGAGTCTTCTCCAACACCACAGTTCATAAGCATAATTCTTGGGTGCTCAGCTTTCTTTTTAGTCAAACTCTCATATCCACACATGACTACTGGAAAAACCATAGCTTTGACTAGAAGGACCTTTGTCACCAAAGTAATGTCTCTGCTGTTTAATATGCTGTCTAGGTTGGTCATAGCTTTTTTTCCAAGGAGCAAGTGTCTTTTAATTTCATGGCTGCAGTCTCCATCTGCAGTAATTTTGGAGCCCCCCCAAAAAAGTCTGTCACTTTCCCCATTGTTTCCCCATCTATTTGCATGAAGTTAATGGGACTGGATGCCATGATCTTAGTTTTCTGAATGCTGACTTTTAAGCCAGCTTTTTCACTTTCATCCTGAGGCTTTTTGGTTTCTCTTTGCTCTTTCTGCCATAAGGGTGGTATCATCTGTGTATCTGAGGTTATTGATATTTCCCCTGGCAATCTTGATTCCAGCTTGTGCTTCATCCAGCNTGCTGACTTTTAAGCCAGCTTTTTCACTTTCATCCTGAGGCTTTTTGGTTTCTCTTTGCTCTTTCTGCCATAAGGGTGGTATCATCTGTGTATCTGAGGTTATTGATATTTCCCCTGGCAATCTTGATTCCAGCTTGTGCTTCATCCAGCCCAGTTCATTCAAAAAAACATCAGTCAGAGGAGTTTCTGACATTATAAAAGTTAGTGTCCACACATTTTTGTTTCCTTATTAGTGATTTTGGTGAGTGTAGATAGAGTGATGGGTAGATATGTCCAAAGACAGAAAGTCAGACTTAAAGGTGTTACTGTTTACAGTCTAATATGGTGTTCCAAGGTCCTCTCCTTTTTGCTTAAGACCCTCAAAGATGACTATTGGACAACTGGGACTGGAATTTCCCTTGGCTCCAAGAATAGCACTGAATACATTGCTTTTAAGATGGAACATAACCTCGGTGACATGCAACTCTTTTGAGTATGGGCATCACTTTTCCTTTTAAAAATAGTTCTGGACCAACACATGTTAATCATTGTAATTGTGAGCAAAAGCAGTGGAAACAGACTCTATAAACTATTTTTTTTAAATTGTATAACCATAAAATGGAATAAAAAGACCTGACTTAGAATATGTCAAAGCATACCTAGCATTCCCCAGTAGGAAGGTAATGATTGCCAGAAGGATGTGACACAGTATATATTACATCCCATGCACAACCTCACTTTTCAAGTGTCAGATATCATTTCTTTAGGGAGGTATTTCCTGATTCCTCAAACTAGATCTGGTTCAAACTTCCTGTAACTTTTCCTTCATAACACAAGTTCTATCCAGAAGGCATTTGTACAGTTACTTAGTTCAAATTTGTCCCTGCTCCTTGCATGGTAAACTCTGGGAGAGCAAAAGGGCCATCTGTTTTATATCATTGCCTAGCACAATGCCTAGTGCTAGGCAAAATATTCAAAACATTCAAAACAAATGGTTTTGAATGAAGTAATGAATGATGATGCCATTCAAGGTAGTCCTAAAAGTAAAAGGTGTTTTGGTAATGTCTGAAATTTAAATATTCATAACATTTTACCTTCTTAAAAAGAAGCTGTATATTCAGGAATGGTCAAATAAATATTTAGAAACACAATAGCTCAGTATCAGTTTAAATTCCAACAGCAGGTAATTTACTAAAAATTTATGGCACATCCTTAAAATGTACCAAAGTAGCACAATTATTTGCTTGTACTAAGTATACATGAACACACCGAAAAACTTTATACATACACTGGAAAATGTAAGTGGAAGATCTGAAAGAATATCAACTATTAGCAGGACTTACCTGTACGTTGTGAGACTACATGCCATCTTTATTATCTTCTTTATGCTTTTCCTGTTTTCCCTAAGCTTTAGATTTGAGCAACATCACTTTCATAAAAAATCTAAATTGTTAAAATAAAAGGATACCAGGAAGATGGGTTATGACAATAACATGGGTAGAGTGTAATATTTCTTGCCTATAATCCTTTTTTACTTTATATAAGACTATGAAGTCTTCTATAGTAGATATTACTAAAAAATTACTTATATATTGTGAACTACTATTAATGCATATTAAAACTGTATTCAAATACAAATCAATATATATGCCTGTGAAATTAAATATCTAAGCTCCAACCCTTTAATAAAAGCTAATAGTTTTGGAGAGAGACCAGAGCAAAGAACACGTCCAGGCAAGTTTTTATTTTGGCAAGGGAAATGCACAAATACAAAAATAAGATGAATTCAAATTCAATAATTATTATCTATAGCACAGGGAACTATCTTCAATATCCTGTGACAAACCATAGTGGCAAAAAATACAAAAAAAGAATGTATATAGGTGTATAACTAAGTCACTTTGCTGTAAGCAGAGATTGGCACAACATTGTAAATTAATAAGTGTAGTTCAACAAGAAAGAGTTATTACATTGTCTGTAAAATACAATCTCTGAAGTCTTTCAGGGTACAAAACCTAGGTCAGAATAAAATTTAAAACTTCTTTTCTATAGCTGAAGTCAGTGGCAAGGGCCCTGGTTTGCGACACTGAGGTAGTGCTTAAAGTCTCAGAGAGGGGATAATATCTACCTAGAAGTTACTGTGAAATAAAACGCCCAGGCCATACCTGAAATTCAAGCTGCTTTTATTACTGTTGTAATGTGTGGGGACTGGATAGAAAAAAGTAATTTGCACAAATCATCAACATAACTGTTGCAACCTGGTACTTAATGCAATCTGTATGGAAGGAGACTAACCACTGTGAAGATTGACAACCAAATCCCAAGGATATCAATAAAGAGTTCAATAAGTCATTTGATGCCAACTTAATTTTTTTAATGTACTTGGAGTAGTCCCTGAGGGCCTTGTGGATGCCTCAAAGTAGTTCTGTAACAGCTAATGTCACAGTCGTCCAAGGACATGGGGATGCTAATGTAGCATTCTTCATAAAATAAAACCAGGTTGCTTTCCCCCTGACATCATAACAAAGACCTGATGGATGTGCACTCCGCGTGCTGAATTGATTTTTGTTAAGATCCAGCTCTCATACTATTTTATCCTAATGTGCCTAAATAAACAGTGTTGACTCCTTAATTTACTCATTTTAACACCAGCAGCTTCCAGGACTCCATTAACATGATGCCACATTTAGGTTGTCTGCTGAATCTGCCTGCCTCAAATGTATGAAATCTGAATTTTTAAAACTGATAATACTGCCAGGAAAATTATTTCTTTTAAGGCCGATAGGAACTTGTGTATCAGCATTTTGAGTCACATCCATAAATACTTAAATCAGAGGGTACAGTGAATTAATTAGGACACTTGGCTTATTAAGAGGGTTGACGGTAGGGACAGATTACAAATGGAAACTGAAGGTCCTAAACAAGTAGTTTAATATTTTGCCATCAAAAGAAGCCACTGCAGAGACATTCACTGGAAAGAAATTCAACAAGCAGAATGCAACTAAACAGATACACGAATTCTGCCAAAAGCAAAATAGACTATTAGGGTCTGGAGTAATTGGAAATGAACAGTAAATTTTGAAAGAAAATAAAAAGGAAGTGAGGAAAAGAATTACTTCGAGTAATATAGTATTTTAAAACAAATTGGAACCATACACCAAGTAGAAGATTATTTTAACCAAGGCAAATTCAAAAGGAATTTCTATTAGAGACATTTGTATGATGTACAATGATGAGGCAAAACCCCTGGGGATATCATAATACATGCATCTCTTTGGGAGTATAAGAAATGTATTTCTTTAGAAGTCAGCGAGGGGTACTATGGGTTTGGAATTGTTTCATTTATTTCTTAACTATCGGATGTTTATTTCTGAGTGTCTGGAGGTTGTATTTTATCACTCAGGGAATTGAGCTATTGTAGGGTGATATAGTAAATGAATTTCTCTTTCCATCAAGTTCAGTGTTTTACTAGTTTTAAAAGCAGCCATTATTTTTATTGTTGCAGCAAAACCAAATACATGCTTTACTTTAGTTGTGCATCTGTACTGATAATGATAGGTGACCTGCTCTTGAGTACAAACCCCAAACTGTGACATTATAAAAGCCTGCCTCCTTATTGAAGCTTAGCCTTTTGCTCGTAAAAAACAAGGTGAAGGTCCAATTAGTGATTCAGAGGAAAATGGGAGGGCAGTCTTTTGTGTATGGGCATCTCCATTCGAAAACCTATAATCCATAATGAGCCCTGTTTAACACGACGGATGCTTTCCTTTCAGACAAGCCCAAATACCAGGTCACTAATGAGCAAGAATTTAAGACGCCAAGGCCATGAATGAAACAGGTTATTGTGAAAATTGGCCCATATTAAGAGATTTAAAAGACTTGGCTAGTTCTGTTTGGCCTGACAGGCCTAGCTAATTAATCAAATGCTTTGATAAGTAACTAACTTCTCGCATTTTAAAAGGGAACTCTGATCTGCCAGACTGTGAAAGAAAAGAACAATCTTGACGTTACTTAAAATGTAAAGAATGGAATTTCATGGCCTTGTGCATGACCCATACTTATTTTGACAAGGGGCATCTCCTCAAAGCTGTGATATCAGGAACACACCAATTAAAAAGTATTAGAAAATATCACATTTTTTATGCCTCTGTTACAATTCTTTATTTCATGGAGGGCTTTCTAGCAATGACTTTGGAAGCTGTTGTCACTGGCCAGATTTGTTCAGAAGAAAGACCTGGCAACGGGGTGGAGCACAAGGGAGCCCGGCCGCCCCTTGTCCAGCCCACTGCCAGTGCACTCCTTTCGCTGTGTTCACTAGGAAGCATCGCTGGGGCATACGGGTAATTAGAGTGTCCAAGAGTCCCTCTCTCCTGTCCTCAATTCAAAGAACACAACACACCAGGTGTCGAGCCTTTTGTCATGCTCAGAGTAAAAACACACAGGGCAGACACGCCAGCTATAAAAGACTGGTTAAGAAGGCGGCCGAGGGCCACGGAAAAGGGAAGGACTTTGCAGGCACTCACAGCAGGATTGAAATACCAGCCCCACTCCTTAGAGCCACGTGACCTTGTACAGGTCCACGAAAACATTTTGAATCTAATTTTCCTGTCTGAAAAATGGGACAAATTACACCATCTTTGTAGGGCAAACTCATCATTAAAGAGAGTAACTGGAACACAATAGAAATTGAAAGTGAAAGCTGTTCAGCCATGTCTGACTCTTTGCCACCCCATGGACTATACAGTCCATGGAATTCTCCAGGCCAGAATACTGGAGTGGTTAGCCTTTCCCTTCTCCAGAGGATCTTCCCAACCCGGGGATCAAACCCAGGTCTCCCACATTGCAGGCGGATTCTTTACCAGCTGAGTCACCAGGGAAGCCCAAGAATACTGGAGTGGGTAGCCTATCCCTTCTCCAGATGGATCTTTCCAACTTAGGAATCAAACCAGGGTCTCCTACATTGAAGGTGGATTCTTTACCAACTGACCTACCAGAGAATCCCTCTGGAATATGATAGTGACTCAATAAATAGAGGGTATTTTTTCCTTCTCTCTCAGAACTTTCTGGGGCAGGCAGATACTTTGGTGACCCCTGTAAGGAACCACATCTGCTGTTTATATAGCAATTTGTAGTCCCTCCTATTTGGACTCTGGCCTTTGTTATGGGACTGCTGCTGCTGCTGCTAAGACGCTCAGTCGTGTCCGGCTCTGTGCGATACAATAGACGGCAGCCCACCAGGCTCCTCCGTCCCTGGGATTCTCCAGGTAAGAACACTGGAGTGGGTGGCCATTTCCTTCTCCAATGCATGAAAGTGAAAAGTGAAAGTGAAGTCGCTCAGTCGTGTCCCACTCTTAGCAGCCCCATGGACTGCAACCTACCAGGCTTCTCCGCCCATGGGATTTTCCAGGCAAGAGTACTGGAGTGGGTTGCCATTGCCTTCTCCTTGTTGGCCAATGGGATATTAACAGAAGCTTTAAAAATGCCTGCACACTGGAACATTCTCCTCTTAGAATGCTCACCCTTAAAATGATCCCTCTTTGAAATCAGTTGCCATTGTGTGGCCTGTCCATGTGGAGAAGTCATGTGAGGAGAACTGATACCCCTGTCATCGGCCAGCACTGACCTGCCAGCTACGAGCATGCGTCATCATGGGAGTGGATCTCCAGGCCCTGCACCTAAGCCACGCCATAAGATGCCAAGTGAAGCAGAGATAAGCCATGCCACTGGGCCTGTACAATCTGCAAAATGGTTAGCAAATTAGTGACTGCTGTATTTTTAAGCCACTAAGTTTGGGGGTGAGCTGTTGGTAATAACCAGAATATTTATCACCTTTTCATTATCTGCTACTCTTACTGACTCCCAAGAACTCTACAGAGTGAAGGAAGTATCGTCATCAGTTCTCATGATTAACCTAATATTTTCTGAGGCCTTCAGAATTTCCTAATTGTTCATGAGCTTCAAACTGTTTTTGAAGATTGGCTGAATAACTCCGGATGAAATATGCAACTCCTTTTGGTCCTTATTTACTCCAGAATAAATGAAGTTTCCATACAAGAGATTAGTATATAAACAAATTTTAGAATTTTTCATATAGTTTTTAGGAATATTTATATTAGTGTTCGGTTCTATATTTTAGTTCAGTCTATCAGTCATGTCCAACTCTTTGCAACCCCATGGACTGTAGCACAGCAGGCTTCCCTGTCCTTCATCATCTCTTGGAGCTTACTCAAACTTATGTCCATTGAGTCAGTGATGCCATCCAACTTTCTCATCCTCTGTTGTCCCCTTCTCCTCCTGCCTTCAACTTTCCCAGAATTCAGGTCTTTTCTCATGAGTTGGCTCTTCACATCAGGTGGCCTAAGTATTGGAACATCGGCTTCAGCATCAGTTCTTCCAGTGAATATTCAGGATTGATTTCCTTTAGGATGGACTGGTTTGATCTCCNTCTCATCCTCTGTTGTCCCCTTCTCCTCCTGCCTTCAACTTTCCCAGAATTCAGGTCTTTTCTCATGAGTTGGCTCTTCACATCAGGTGGCCTAAGTATTGGAACATCGGCTTCAGCATCAGTTCTTCCAGTGAATATTCAGGATTGATTTCCTTTAGGATGGACTGGTTTGATCTCCTTGCAGTCCAAGACTCTCTCAAGAGTCTTCTCCAACACCACAGTTCAAAAGCATCAATGTTTGGTGCTTAGCCTTCTCTACAGTCCAACTCTCACATCCATACACAACTACTGGAAAAATTACAGCTTTGACTATATGGACCTTTGTCAGCAAAGCAATGTCTCTGCTACTGAATATGCATCTAGGAGGCAGACGCTTTAACCTGTGAGCCACCAGGGGAGACCATGACAAATCCATCCCTGGGATTCTCCATTGGAGAAGGAACTGGCAACCCACTCCAGTGTTCTTGCCTGGAGAATCCCAGGGGAGGGGGAGCCTGGTGGGCTGCCGTCTGTGGGGTCGCACAGTCGAACACGACTGAAGTGACTTAGCAGGAGCAGCTTTGTCATGGTCTCCCCTGGTGGCTCAGAGGTTAAAGCATCTGCCTCCAATGCAGGAGACCAGGGTTCGATCCCTGGGTCGAGAAGATCCCCAGGAGAAGGAAATGGTAACCCATTTTAGTATTCTTGCCTGGAGAATCCTGTGGACGGAGAAGCCTGGTAGGCTACAGTCCATGGGGTCGCAAAGAGTTGGACATGACTGAGTGACTTCACTTTCACTTTCACTCTTGGCTCAGATGCTAAAGCGTCTGCTTACAGTGAGGGATACCCGGCCTAGATCCCTGGGTTGGGGAGATCCCCTGGAGAAGGCAATGGCACCCCACTCCAGCACTCTTGCCTGGAAAATCCCATGGATAGAGGAGCCTGGTAGGCTACAGTCCTTGGCGTCTCAAAGAGTCGGACATGACTGAGCGACTTCACTTTCATTTTTCTTTCACTTTAGGTTTGTCATAGCTTTCCTTCCAAGCAGAAAGCGTGTTTTAATTTCATGGCTGCAGTCGCCATCTGCAGTAATTTTGGAGCCCAAGAAAATAAAGTCTGTCACTGTTTCCATTGTTTCCCCATCTATTTGCCATGAAGTGATAGGAACAGATGCCATGATCTTAGTTTTCTGAACGTTGAGTTTTAAGTCAACTTTTTCACTCTCCTCTTGTTCTTTAGTTGCTCTTTGCTTTCTGCCATAAGGGTGGTACCATCTGCATATCTGAGGTTACTGATATTTTTCCCACTAAAATTCTAGAATTCCAAGATTCCTTTTCAGTCTAGTATTTTCTGAAGTCTTCAGAATTTTCTAACATATCTGATTTCTAATTTACCTAATTTCAGCAAGGTATAGCCATGTTAATTTGTTTGGACCAAGAAAACTAAGCAGAAGTGAGGTATGGGATTTACAGAAAGATTCATTATAAAGAAGAGAAGAGCTCTTCTGGTACCACCCTCCCCTTTTCTAGCTTCCTTCCTACTGGAAAGGCTGATAATCCAGCAGAAATCTTAGAACATGAGATGACCTGGAGGATGAAAGTCATGTGCTAATGATATAAAAACCCAGGTCCCTGGTGACAGGTGAGCCACCACAGTAAATCTGGACTCCTTAGGTCTCTACTTCTTTTACATGACCATTAAAAAAAAATTAAATTAAATTAACTTCTACCTTGTATAAGCCACTATTATTTTAGGCTTTCTATTATTTGCAGATAAACAATCCTAGCAAATAAGAAGTAACCTAAATATTTCAATGTATGAAAAAAAAAAAAAGGTTTGATTTTGGCCTTAATTTAAAAAACTTAAAAAGGAAAAAAAATAACAAAAAAATTCAACAAGTCATAAATAGGGACATTTGCCATAGGAAAATCAATATATACAATTTAGAATACAAGAAGAACCCATGCCTTTTTACTAAAATTTGTTTTGCATAATCAAAGACATAATATGATAGTAACAACCATAATAATACAATAGAACATGGACAGGAACAGGAAAACCATTTATCTACTGCTGAATGTTTTCAATGTCTTGGCTATGCCATTAAGCACACTTTGAAAAGATTCCAAAAAAGGAAACACATTCAAAGTGAGGCAGTTTGTTTAACTGTCACAAAATAACGGAAACATTTTTTAAATTGTTAAAGTACATAGATTCTATACAGTAGAATGCAACTTGGAATTAATTCATAAGCCCACCCAAGACGTGGGTAGGAGATGAGCATGGTGGGTGTGTGTATACCACAGGTTGTCAGTAATAATCATCAACAGTTCTGTCAAAGCACCTTTTTATTTTTCAAAGGAAAACTATAGTGAGGATCTTAAGATTTTCCAATGATTGAGAAAAGCTGGTTTTATACTGAGCTCAACAAAAGTCAACAGAAGAGTCTGAAACACAGTACTTGGATACAGTCTCAAAAACAACAGAATGATCTTTGTTTATTTCCAAGGCAAACCATTTAATATCACTGTAATCCAAGTCTATGCCCTGACCAGTAATTCTGAAGAAGCCAAAGTTGAATGGATCTATGAAGACCTATAAGACCTTCTAAAACTAAAACCCAAAAAATATGTCCTTTTCATAGGAGAGGGGACTGGAATGCAAAAGTAGGAAGTCAAGAAACACCTGGAGTAACAGACAAATTTGGCCTTGGAGTACAGAATGAAGCAGGGCAAAGGCTAATAGAGTTTTTCCAAGAGAACACACNTCAAATTGCCAACATCTGCTGGATAATCAAAAAAGCAAGAGAGTTCCAGAAAAACATCCATTTCTGCTTCATTGACTCTGTCAAAGCCTTTGACTGTGTGGGTCACAATAAACTTAGGAAAACTTTTCAAGAGATGGGAACACCAGACCACTTGACCTGCCCCTTGAGAAATCTGTATGCAGGTCAGGACATGGAACAACAGACTGGTTCCGCATAGAAAAAGGAGTATGTCAAGGCTGTATATTGTCACCCTGCTTATTTAATTTATGCAGAGCACATCATGAGAAATGCTGGTCTGGATGAAACACAAGCTGGAATCAAGATTGCCGGGATAAATATCAATAACCTCAGATATGCAGATGACACCACCCTTATGGCAGAAAGTGATGAAGAACTAAAGAGCCTCTTGATGAAAGTGCAAAAGGAGTGTGAAAAGTTGGCTTGAATCTCAACTTTCAGAAAACTAAGATCATGGCATCTAGTCCCATCACTTCATGGCAAATTGATGGGGAAACAGTGGAAACAATGAGAGACTTTATTTTTGGGGGCTCCAAAATCACTGCAGATGGAGACTGCAGCCATGAAATTAAAAGATGCTTACTCCTTGGAAGGAAATTTATGACCAGCCTAGAGGGCATATTAAAAAGCAGAGATATTACTTTGGTGACAAAGGTCCATCTAGTCAAGGCTATAGTTTTTCCAGTGGTCATGTATGAACATGAGAGTTGGACTGTAAAGAAAGTTGATTGCTGAACAATTGATGTTTTTGAACTGTGGTGTTGGAGAAAACTCTTGAGAGTCCCTTGGACTGCAAGGAGATTCAACCAGTCCATCCTAAAAGAAATCAGCCATAAATATTCATTGGAAGGACTGATGCTGAAGGTGAAACTCCAATACTTTGGCCATCTGATGGAAGAACTGGCTCATTTGAGAAGACCCTGATACTGGGAAAGATTGAAGCAGGAGGAGAAGGGGATGACAGAGGATGAGATGGTGGATGGCATCACCAACTCAATGGACATGAGTTTGAGTCAAGGCTGGGAGTTGGTGATGGACAGGGAAGCCTGGCGTGCTGCAGTCCATGGGGTCACAAAGAGTCGGACACGACCGAGCAACTGAACTTCTGATGGAAGAACTGGCTCATTTGAGAAGACCCTGATACTGGGAAAGATTGAAGCAGGAGGAGAAGGGGATGACAGAGGATGAGATGGTGGATGGCATCACCAACTCAATGGACATGAGTTTGAGTCAAGGCTGGGAGTTGGTGATGGACAGGGAAGCCTGGCGTGCTGCAGTCCATGGGGTCACAAAGAGTCGGACACGACCGAGCAACTGAACTGAACTGATACTGATCTCAAACTTAGTGACAGATTGAAATACAGTTTCACAGTGAAAGATGGTATTTTTCAACAAAATATTCAGTTGCCTCAATTAGATAAACATTATACCTAGGAAACAAAGTCCACTTCTTTTCCTAACAATCATTGAAAATACCAGCTGAGAAGAGATTTTAAGTTCCCTAGGCCCTACAATGCCACAGCTCTCGTAGTATCATGAACACAGCTAGGAGCCTGCATAGACTGCAGCAAGAAGAGTGAGTGAGGCTGTCAGGAATGACACTGGAAAAAATTGTCTGACCTGTTCACCATAAGGTATATTATGTAAATTAAACTTACTACACCAAAAAGACCTACATATCCTAAAATTTATTTTAATGGAATGCAAGATACAAATAGTACTCATAATTAAAATCACTTTATTTATAACGAGTGAATTCCCGACTCTTCCTGTACACTTTCTTTAGAGATATTTTCTTAAAACTTAAGTAAAACTCCTGAGCTGATCTTTTTGAAACTATTATCCAGTTTTCATTGGAAATGTATCTTAAGAGTTTCAACAGCTATAATTTTCTCACTGTTTTTCAACAAAGCTTTAAATCTATTCACAACTCCTAAAATAAATCATCCAAGGATAAGTATGTCACATTTCCAGTCAAAGTTTATTATGTTTTAAGGAATAGAACCCTTGTTTTATTTTTATTTATTTATTTTTTTTGGGTGCTGGTACTTTAGAAATTTCACAGAGGAAATTCTTCACTTCAGTTCAGTCCCTCAGTCATGTCCGACTCTTTGCGACCCCATGAATCGCAGCATGCCAGGCCTCCCTGTCTGTTACCAATTCCCAGAGTTCACTCAAACTCACGTCCATTGAGTCAGTGATGCCATCCAGCCATCTCATCCTCTGTCGTCCCCTTCTCCTCCTGCCCCCAATCCCTCCTAGCATCAGAGTCTTTTCCAATGAGTCAACTCTTCACACGAGGTGGACAAAGTACTGGAGTTTCAGCTTTAGCATTGTTCCTTCCAGAGTACATCCAGGACTGATATCTTTTAGAATGGACTGGTTGGATCTCCTTGCAGTCCAAGGGACTCTCACTGGTACATTATTCATTAACTGTTGTGGAAGGTGCCTCACTGTAGCTAAGACTTGGGGCCATGGAGTCAGACAAACCTAGGCTTGAATACTGAGAACCCTTGTTTTATACAAGAAGGTAGATAATGGGGTTCTAAATGCACACTGGTATTCATGCCATGGTCTTTCCCATAGTCATGTAGGATTGTGAGAGTTGGTCCACAAAGAAGGCTGAGTGCTGAAGAAGTGTGGTGCTTTTGAACTGTAGTGCTTTAAAATTATGGCTCTGGAGAAGACTCTTAAGAGTCCCTTGCTTGCAAGAAGATCAAACCAGTCAATGCTAAAATAAAACAACCCTGAATATTCATTAGAAGGACGGATGCTGAAGCTGACGCTCCTATACTCTGGCCACCTGATGCAAAGGGCCAACTCATTGGAAAGACCCTGATGCTGGGAAGGATTGAAGGCAAAAGGAGAAGGGGGCAGCAGAGGATGAGAGGGTTAGATAACATCACTGACTCAGTGGACATGACTTTGAGCAAACTCAGAGAGAGTGGAGGACAGAGGAGCCTGGCGTGCTATAGTCCATAGAGTTGCAAAGAGACGGACATGACTTAGCAACTGAACACCACCAGTTCACGCCCCCAGAATATGTTTTGGTGCAACACCTTGTTCAAAGATATGCGATACCAAATACTTGTATATTTTTGTATCAATAAATGAACATTTGAACCCTAAGCTGAATATTAAACATCTATGTAATGTATGAAATCAAAGAAATATATTTTTTAGTGAAAGGCCAAATCTAAAGCACTTATGGGATGTCTCTACTAGACAGAAGTCCCTGTCAATAGAAGTGTTGCTTTATGCACAAGTGTGCCAGTAAGCGGGGAAGTGCCAGAGGGACTCCTGAACAGTCTGACCTGCATGGAAGCTGACAGTGGTCTTGAGTGTTCTCCTTAGACTCGTATATGATCAACCTGAGCATAAAATGGAACCACCTGAATCAAATTGGACCACTCGGCCCCTCCATTATTCTGCTAGCCCAGAACCATGCCTTCAGATGTGAGCTGGACTTACAGAAAACAAGAGAGAACAGAGGAAAGGGGAGAGACACTTCAGGGAAATATGCCATCTGTCACACATGATGGGAACTCTGGCTCTCAACCTTGGCTGTACATTAGAATCACCTGGGAGCTTTTAAAAATCCAGATGCCCAGGCTGCACACAAGACCAATTAAATCAGGATTTGGGGGAGATGGGGCTCAACATTTAGGACAGTTTCAAAAACTCCCCAGATGATCCCAGTCATTCTGTCTGACCAATCTCTCCTTGAGCTATTGGCAGTTAGGAAAGTCATCAAGAAAACAAGGAAAAGGAAACACGTAATTCCCCCTAGTGAAATTGTGTGACTGTGAGCACACAATCTAATTCCCGACTGCCAGATTAAGATATTGACACAATTATGTGTATTTTATTAGACTGAAGAAAGGAGCCATCATTTTATTTTAATTTGTCCAACTGCTAAAAGAATACCGTATTCCAGTGTCAATATGCCAAATCTAAAACAATTCATATGAAAGGCATCTGTTTATGAATTTTAGCAAGATTGGAGAACTGCCAAAGCATGTTTTTCATCAGATCTAGGAGACTTAGCAGGTAGTAAGCTTAGCTGGCATGTAGGGCCTTGTGTTAATGAAAACATGGAACTCTGGTTTTCTAACTATTCATAATTGGGAAATTAGAGTTTATGGTTCCAGAGGTTTTTCACGCACTTCACCTCGTCTGGGCATAATGAAAAACTGACACCTAGGTACCCAAGCATCATGTTAACAGTGTGTAAATGCTGTACAGAGGCACAGCTGCTCAACCAAACGGAGAACAAAACACAGCAACACACAGTGAATAAGTAAGAAAAATTCCCATGAATCAATTCACTCAGGCATACTACTGTAAATCCTTAAAAAAAAAATCAGGAATCTTTTCCCATGGAATACCCAAGGGTAACCAGTATAACAAAGTGGTTAAGGACAATACAAGATGAAAATAAACATCACAACCCCACTCTGTCTGGATTCATATTACTTAGACGAGAAGTTAACACATTCTAGAAAAGCTCACTTAATTACACTGGTGATGAATTATCTTTCCCTTAGCTTAGTAGACATGACTTAGGCCTAACTCTCCTGACTTGTGAGTAAGCTGAGCCAGCCACATGTTCATCAAAAGACAGCACAGAAGCTGTAGCTTTACAGATAAAGCTCCTTTTTAAAAAGTATAGCAAAGAAAAATAAGAAAATAGAAGATGAATTAATTCCTAATCCCACTACCTTCAGATACCAAGAGCTGTCTGTATTAATATCTCCTTTTAGAATGAGAAGGTAGAGTCCCTCTAGATCTTTGGCTAGCAGGTAGAAATCAGCTTTCACAGGGGCAAACTTCTTATAGGTTTTCAGAAGCTGCTTAGAAGCTGTACTAATGTTCACCCTGCTGTCCAAATCAGAAGCCCAGGTAATGTCACTATACCCTTCTCCTTCCTGGAAACCTCACTCATGTCTTCCCTTCCTAAATCCTCAGTGTCCCCCCAGAGAAATCCACTCTGCTCCCTCTCACTAGCAGCTCTCCACAGTGATTATCAGAATACCTGGTGTAGCTTCCTTGACTCTGGGTTTACTCCTATTCAATCCTTTTACCACAGGCATAGGAAGCTTTCTAAAATGCAAATAGAGATGGGCTGTCCTTCATAAACTTCCCAAGGCCGTTAGAATGGGAAAGCTGAATCCACAGCATGGGTCACAGGGCCTCCATCGTCCCGGTTGCTTCCACCTCCATTGTCCAACGTGAAGTTCATGTCCCAGCTGTACTGTCTTCTCTAAGCTGGAATGAAGCCTCTGGGCCTTCAGACATGCTGTTCCCTGTGCCTGGAACCATTCTCCCCAACCCTTTCCTACTTTGGCCTTGTTATATTTTAATATTTTGCTTAAAAGTCACTTTCTCAAGAAAGCTTTTTCTAATCCCTAAAATCAATCAGATCCCCTGGCTCTGGGCTCCCTTAGCACCTGCACATCTCCCACTGTAACACTCAGATGTAGTGTGCACAGATTTGCTTAGTAGCTTTGTGATCTCCGCTGCTGGCTATGAGAAGCTGTAGGAGGGCAGCGGGGTGTCTGTCTCATTCATGATGGTGTGTGTAGGGCCTAGCTATGTGTCTAGTCTATAGTCAGTTTCCAAGGTAATACTCTTTTGAACAAATAGATGAAACTTGGACATCCTTTTGTTGTACATTTTCTTTCTTATCAATAAGTTCTGCAAACATACCTCAGAATACAAGATGCCCAGGTTAAAATTTCAATGGATTAGATTTTCATTAACATACAATGAAGATGGCAATCTGCCTTGTAGAACAGTTGTCAAGATTTTAGAGATAAGGTCTGTCTGGTGACATGTAACTGGTGTTCCATAAGCTGGGAACCATGACTATCATCACCATCTCTGCAGGCACCTCTGAAGAAATCCAAGAAAAGTAATGTAGAAACTCTCTAAATACCAATACTGTTTGAGATAACCACATACATCTATTTGCATTACTATAGCTGTACTTCCCACTTTGGATTAATAAGCACATATCCTTAAATATTATACTTTTTGGTATAATTTCTTCAGTGTGCCTTCATCCAAAAATTGTGTACTGACTGGCCTCCTGATATGTGCATGTTCCATAGCAGTGAAAGTGAAGTCGCTCAGTCGTGTCCGACTCTTTGCGACCCCATGGACTGTAGCCCTCCAGGCTCCTCCATCCATGGGATTCTCCAGGCAAGAATACTGGAGTGGGTTGCCATTTCCTTTTCCAGGGGATCTTCCCGACCCAGGGATCGAACCCAGGTCTCCCGCATTGCGGGCAGACGCTTTAACCTCTGAGCCACCAGGGAAGCCATGTATATAGTACTGTGTAGTACTCCATAGTAGTAGCATTCCTTTATATAAAACTGCATATTTCAGCACGCAGCATTCCTATTTTCTCCTGTAAGTAGAGTCATAATATGCTCATGTCAAAATCTTGAACAATCGTGTGACTATTCCAGCCAGAGAACACAGCTACTAAAATGCCCTGACTGGAACCGTATATCTCTGCCCTTCCTTTTCCATACACAAGCCCCTTCAGGGGGATACACGGAGAACCAAAGGGGAAGACAGGGACCCTCAGAGCTAATAAAAGAACCACAGCCACTCTAGATTGGTACTAGGAATCTGTCCTTTCCCACAGATGGAGCCTATATTCAAACTTCTTTGCACTTCAAAAACTTTCCCTGGCCCATCCCCTCCTAGGCCCGTTACCCTGACTGTGAGTACCTCATTAGTGTCAATTTGTCATAAACTCTTTCTTAGTGCCTGCCTCTGTGCCTCAAACAGTGGTCTCTGGAAGAGAGATCAATAAAGGTGTGTAAACTAATGAACTGATGAATGCATAGCTGAGAAATGATTGTTCTCTCTTTCCATGAAAATGAAAGTATTAGTCACGCAGATGTGTCCGACTCTTTGCAATCCCATGGGCTATAGCCTGCCAGGGCTCCTCTGTCCATGGGGATTTTTCAGGCAAGAATACGGGAGTGGGTTGCCATTCCCTTCCCCAGGTCTCCTGCATTGCAGGCAAATTCTTTACCGTCTGAGTCCCCAGGGAAGTCGGCTTTCTTTCCACAGATGGTGACAAAATGGCGCCAAGTGAGCCTGAGCCCATGGACAGCCTGGCAGACACTCTGGGTGGCACCCCTGGCTCNGTCCGACTCTTTGCGACCCCATGGACTGTAGCCCTCCAGGCTCCTCCATCCATGGGATTCTCCAGGCAAGAATACTGGAGTGGGTTGCCATTTCCTTTTCCAGGGGATCTTCCCGACCCAGGGATCGAACCCAGGTCTCCCGCATTGCGGGCAGACGCTTTAACCTCTGAGCCACCAGGGAAGCCATGTATATAGTACTGTGTAGTACTCCATAGTAGTAGCATTCCTTTATATAAAACTGCATGTTTCAGCACGCAGCATTCCTATTTTCTCCTGTAAGTAGAGTCATAATACGCTCATGTCAAAATCTTGAACAATCGTGTGACTATTCCAGCCAGAGAACACAGCTACTAAAATACCCTGATTGGAACCGTATATCTCTGCCCTTCCTTTTCCATACACAAGCCCCTTCAGGGGATACACGGAGAACCAAAGGGGAAGACAGGGACCCTCAGAGCTAATAAAAGAACCACAGCCACTCTAGATTGGTACTAGGAATCTGTCCTTTCCCACAGATGGAGCCTATATTCAAACTTCTTTGCACTTCAAAAACTTTCCCTGGCCCATCCCCTCCTAGGCCCGTTACCCTGACTGTGAGTACCTCATTAGTGTCAATTTGTCATAAACTCTTTCTTAGTGCCTGCCTCTGTGCCTCAAACAGTGGTCTCTGGAAGAGAGATCAATAAAGGTGTGTAAACTAATGAACTGATGAATGCATAGCTGAGAAATGATTGTTCTCTCTTTCCATGAAAATGAAAGTGTTAGTTATGCAGATGTGTCCGACTCTTTGCAATCCCATGGGCTATAGCCTGCCAGGGCTCCTCTGTCCATGGGGATTTTTCAGGCAAGAATACGGGAGTGGGTTGCCATTCCCTTCCCCAGGTCTCCTGCATTGCAGGCAAATTCTTTACCGTCTGAGTCCCCAGGGAAGTCGGCTTTCTTTCCACAGATGGTGACAAAATGGCGCCAAGTGAGCCTGAGCCCATGGACAGCCTGGCAGACACTCTGGGTGGCACCCCTGGCTCGCCCAGCTGTTTCCGTTTTAGCTCCAATTATGTTCCGGTTGCCTTATCTGCTTCTCTTTGCATCGGGGTTTTTCCGAAGCTCCAAAGACTACTGTGCTCCTGCGCACGGCAGGCCAGACCAGTCAGGAAAAGTTCCATTTCCAGCCCAGCAGCATTCAGCCAACATCTGATGAGAGTCGGAGTGTAAACACACCACTTCCCTCACCCTTCGGATAGAATAAGTCTGAGATAGCTTTAAATCATCTCAAAGAATCCTACTTACTGCTTCCCCCTGGCCGACTCATTTCTCACTCCCCTCTCAGTAACTTATGAACTTCCCAGACTTATGACTTACACCTTGACATGGGATCTAGTTCTAAAGGAAAATCTAATTAAGACAAAAAAAAACACACACACAAAAAAAAAAAACATAAAAGAAGAATATAGAAATTAACATGTACTCTAGCTAAGAAAGTCTGTAAGATTATTTTGTCAGGCTGCCAAAATGTATAAGTCTAAATAAAATTTCCTTTAACTTCCAGGTATTATAACTTACTAAATTGTATACTCTGATATAAATAAGACAACACAGTGTATACATCCTTGACAAGCAGTTTTCAACATCAGACATGTATGAGCCACAGGAGCAATATGCATTGTAGAAATAAGTAAACTAATAAATTGGTCATGGGCAAAGTGTTCTTAATGAGAGCATTGGCTCCCTGCCACAAAATATTTCTTCATTTTTCTTCATGTTTCTTCAAGCATGATTTCAAATGTGATATTGCTCAAAAAAAAAAAAAAAAAAAAAAAAAANAACACAGTGTATACATCCTTGACAAGTAGTTTTCAACATCAGACATGTATGAGCCACAGGAGCAATATGCATTGTAGAAATAAGTAAACTAATAAATTGGTCATGGGCAAAGTGTTCTTAATGAGAGCATTGGCTCCCTGCCACAAAATATTTCTTCATTTTTCTTCATGTTTCTTCAAGCATGATTTCAAATGTGATATTGCTCAAAAAAAAAAAAAAGAAAAAAAGGAGTGCAGCTTCAAATATATAAAATGCTCTGATGGTTCTATTTGCTTAGGAACAAGTATATCAGTTAAGAATCCTAATATTCATTAGCATTCAAAAATCAAGCCTCCAAAACATGAGAATGAATGGAAAATATATATACACATTGAAAGTTCAATATTAAAAGTTTCTTCAAAAACTAAGTTGTCTCTGAATGATGTTTTAGAAATTATGTTGCTCAGTAGTAAACTTTTACTTACATATATTCTTATAAAATGTTAGTATATATGATTTGAATGTTTAAGGAAAATTTTACTTAGGTGAGTAGCTTTCTTTTTAGTTCAAATAACTGCTAGTGCTGAATCTTTCACTTTGCATACTGCAGTTGTTTATTTTTTAAATCATTTTACACAAGTCAAACACAATTGTGTTTCATCAGATAATAGAACAGAATGATGGTTTTAAGGCTAGCACCTCACATGATATAATTTAATTCCATTACCCAATCTGTCCAGCTATTTTGACTGAAAATGGTCAATAACGAAAAATACTTCAATCCCTCTCTTTGATGAATCATATCATAAGTTTCCATTCCTAACATGAATGTGAAAAAAGAATTATTTAGATGTACCTTTAAAAATAGTTTATGTTCATATAAGTATTATATATGCATATAAATAGAAAAACATGAAAGCTGTTTTGTTATAGAAGAAGCAGGTCTTTTAAAAGTTAAAGAAGTGTAATACATTCATGGGGTTGCAAAGAGTTGGACACGACTCAGCGACTGAACTGAACTGAATATATTTATATGGATGAAAGAATAGAAATATAAAGTAATCTGTAGAATACTAAGTAATACACCAGCTTCTAAAAACTTTTGAAGGTCTTCAGTAATTTAACTTATTTACTTATTAGTACCTTTACAGATTGGGAGTCTTGCTTCATGACAAGTATCCTACTCTATTTCAAATTCCTAAATTTTGACTTTTTAAGCAACATTTTTGCTATTGTAAAATCAAAAGGAAAATGCAGATGTCTGGAAAACAGAGAAAATGAAGGGAGACTGGCACCATGGGATTTGGGGGTTCCATATTTGGGAACTTAATCTGGCAGACATCCTCTGTTTCTTCTACATCTTAAATGCCTCACCCATTTATTTTGCCCCTTTTGATAAATCCTTCTTCTTTCCTTTTCCCCCACAAACCTACCATGTTATCACTCTGTACATTCACTGACAAATTTCTGAAAGGAACAGCGAACTGAAACTCAGCTTATGGCTCCTTCCATTTTCTGTGCAACCCCTCTTAGTGTGGGCTCTAAGTACCTATCAGCTAACACCTTTTATCTGCAAAGGACAGAAAATCAAGCCACCTGTTACAGAATAAAATAAAACACACTGGCTCTGCAACCAAGAAGTGGAACTGTCAGTCTGGATTTAGGCACTATCAGATAAAGACCCTCCAACAGCATCACCAAGAAATCTACCATTGTTCACTTTGTGGCTCTGCTTTCTCTATTCAGTTGATCAGGTGGACACAGTGAGTGGAAGGTTGGCTCCTCAGAGGAAAACTGTGATGGAGTTTATTAATATTGATTATTTCAGAAGTCACCAACCCTCGGGCAACTCTAGTGGCTCCCTCTCTATTTTTCTTTCTCCTCATACTCACCAGTGAGATCCAGGATACTACTCAGGGAGCAGGAGATTATTTACTGTTCATCATTCCAAATTATGCATTAGGAAATCTGCTGATTCCAGTTCAACAAATGGTTTATACTCTATCATTTTTTTTTAGGAAAGAGTTTTGGGAAACATAATTATGTCATTCTCATTATGAGTCAAACCTGGAATCTATAGGTTTCAAATTACAATTATTCTCAGCTATTCATCTTTTTTGTATTATTGTGTATTATTGGTTGACCAAGAGAAATCTCTGTTTCAAGTGGAACACTTGCAATTTCAATCTCTTGCTCCCCTTATAACTAAGCTACTCCAGTGTATGTATAACCCCAAATTAAACCTATTTACTTAATATGATCTTTTTCTCAGACCTGTGTAAAAATCCAGCCTCTGCTGCTCACTATAAATGCATGAACATTGGAAGTCACATTGTTTCTTTAGAGCCTCAGTGTTCTCATCCACAAGAGGGTCAATCAGAACTATGTACTTATTCAAACTCCCTGTGACATTAACAGGACCAAAGAAAACAGTGGATGCGGATTCCTTCTGTGTATTAAAACATTCACTACAAGTGTTATGATGTTATGATATTACTGCTTTAATTATGGAAAAAAGAAATCAAAGAAAGTTTGGAATGGGAGAAAGGGAAACTTGACCTTCAGGAAATTTGGATTTGGACTTGACCAGGTCTTATTATTTGGGCAAATAATTCCATCTCATTGTACTTTCACTGACCTACCTTCTTGAGAGTATTAAGTTCAGATATGGCTTAATATAAATTCATATCCTAACAGATATCAAAGCGTTTAAGAAAGATGAAAGCACTATAAAGTCTGCAGGATCTTTATATATTCACAATAAGGATATTTGTTCTAAAAATAAAATGAATTCTGGTTGTATTCATTGACAGAGATATTTAAGACAACAACATTAAAACAAGTTTATATTCGTGTAAAGCACTCGGGTTAAGAAGTGAGAAATGTAAGAATTAAAATCGAAAACACATAGACTATGGTAATAGTGCTCAATTTTATCCAAGTCTATCGTCATGAACTGGAGAACCAGGGTAGAGCAACACTGCAACTGGAAGTAAAAATCAAACAAAGGATGGAAAGGAACTTTCGATTGTGCCAACAGGAACCTAGGGATTTGGAAGAAAAATCAAGAACTAAATGACCAGTAACTGTAAGTGCAACAAGTAGACACCAAAGGTCACGTAGAGTGTAAAGACGTCAACTTACATGCCTTAAGGAAAAATGGCCAATTCCACATTTGGCGCTTTCAACAACAGTTTGAGATAGTTAATCACAAGGGTTAAATGAAATCATACATGAAAAGAGTTGACAGTACTGTTTTGGCACATCATAAACACTCAGTAAATGTTACGATGTTAAGTATTGCTAATGTTATCGTTATTACGAACTCGTGATTGAATGCTCTACAATACTAGAAAGGGAATCTTATTCATTGAAAAATTAGACTCCAATTTAGCTATAATATTCAGTAACTGAACAGCACCTCTAAGAATGACATTCCAATTTTATATTTGAATTACTAGAGGGAATTTCGATATTGTGAGATAAATACATGTACACAGGGAACAGATATAGTGATATATTCTGTTAAGGCAAATATTTAATCTATGAAAACATCAATGTCATTTAGAAACTATTTATGGAAGCATGCATGCAAATTCCTAAAAAAAAAAAAAAAATCTACTTAAGAGTTTAAGGATTTTTTCTTTTCCAAAGATTCACTGCTGGTTTTCTTTAAAATGCATACCCCAGTTATATATCTTATTTGAAATAAGATATAACTTGACCTAGACACAATTTTCCCCAGTAAATTATTCCTTTCTGGGAAATAACAGCACACAGCTTTCATTACTTAAAATATGTTACTTAATTTTTAGGGGGAGGTGTAAGAGCCTTAAGGATTCTGCAACAAGGATTATGTCCAGATTACTCTACGGAAACTTCCCTTTTATTTGCCAAATCCCAGGTCACCTTTTCAGGGCATAGCATCTGTGATCACATTCATTTTAAGATACTATTTGCTCCTTCATCCACACATTGAGTAAATATTCAATGTATGTACTTTCTTTTGCAATTCTTCTCAAAGTCCTAGAGCTGCCAATTCCCTCCTCTGTGCTCTCGCAGCATCCTTTCCCTATCTTTCTCATCATACTCATTGTCATGTTCTACAATTATTTCTTCGATTATCTGTCTCCTTCAACCAGCACTTGAAGGGCAAGGATGACAATAATTTAGTCATCTTTGTTGCCTTAGTAAATAGCCCGGTTTCTCAACATGGTACATATTCTCAGATGTTTGCTGAATGAATGATTATCACAGAAAGAAACGATCCCTCAAAAGATGCTGTAGCTCAAAACTTTCCATTTTTTTTGGGTACCATTTCTCTCTACTGATAGGTTTTATTTACATTGCCAAACTTTAATTTTTTAGTGTCTGCCAAAAAAAAATAATCTATTATGTATGCACACACCAGCCAGTAGAATGTTTTATTACAAAGATATAATGTCTGTTAACTCTCCTCCATAACTTATTTCTATAAAGTTATGATATCAATTTTATTTTGAAACAAAAATTGCAAGCATTTATAGCTACGCAGCAATGAAAAGCTACAAAGCTGCTACCTTGTATTCCTTCTTATACGTTGCTTCTGGCTGCCTCCAGGGTTTAGAAAGGGTGGTGGTGAAATGGCAAAGTTCTCAAATGAAACTTTAGATTATGCCCTGAAGAGAACTGTGTACAAGCACAGACTCGGAATGCAATCTCTGCTGATGCTCTTTCGGGGCTCATCTTCCAACCAATCACTCTGTTATTTAAAGCTAGTTTACCCAAAGAGGTGTTGAGACATTGCTAAAGTTGGGGGTGTGGAAAGAAAGATAAGGGAGAAGAAAGGTTATATTCAGACCCAGATATCATTTTTAAAGAACCATTGTCGTCTTCATGCTCATTTCTATCTAAAGGTATATTAGATGCCCTTGGGAAATAAGATTTTCTATTTGAGTTGTAACTGACAGTAACAGTCCTCTTGGGTGCTTATTAGGTATAGGGCACTATTTTTAAAATCAAAAGAATTGGTGCTTTTGAACTATGGTTTGGAGAAGACTCTTGAGAGTCCCTTGAACTGCAAGAAGATCCAACCAGTCCATCCTAAAGGAAATCAGTTCTGAATATTCATTGGAAGGACTGATGTTGAAGCTGAAACTCCAATACTTTGGCTACCTAATGTGAAGAGATGACTCATTTGAAAAGACTCTGCTGGGAAAGATAGAAGGCAGGAGGAGAAGGGAACAACAAAGGATGAGATAGTTAGATGGCATCACTGACTCAATGGACATGTAAACTCTGTAAACTCTGGGAGTTGGTAATAGAAAGGGAGGCCTGGCGTGCTGCAGTCCATGGGGTTGCAGAGTCAGGCATGACTGAGCGACTGAACTATTTTTAATGTTTTTTTTGTTGTTGTTGTTGTATGTATGTAAACTCATTGAATTCCTGCTTTTAGACATGAGGGGACTGAAGCACAGAAATGTCAGATAATGTGCCCAAGGTCAGACAGAGAAAATGGGAGATTCGGGGTCTGAACATCTATGAAAAGTCTAACAGGCAAACTCTCTGCATTTCTAAACTTTGTGACCTGAGTTGATAGCAACTACATGCTACCGTACAGTTTTTCCTCTTTACAAGCCATTGCATCTTAAACCCCAGGAGAGGAAAACAAGGGGGTGTTCAGAAGTCTACTCCTTTTAGCTGTATGACATGCAAAAGTGAAAGCTGATGGGCTGTGCTCATCCACTATGGCTGGCATCATGGCATGGAGTTCAGCAAGTTTATGGGCTTTAGAATCAGAGCGACCTAAGTTGGAATCTTGGCTCTGTTACTTCTTACCTGTCTCACCTTGGTGAAGTTCTTTTCATGTATTTATTTTTAGGTGAATTACTCCAGTTTTAATTTTCAAAATTTTTAAAAATAGCTGTTCTAGTTTCTTTGCTTTCCCACATAAATCTTGTAATCAGTTGGCAGACGTCTGCACAAAATTCTGTAAGTATTTGGCTGATAGTGTTGTTCAGTTCCTCTATGTCCTTGCTGATGTTCTGCCTGGTGGTTCTATCAATTACAGTGAGACCAGTGTCAAAGTCCATGACTGTAATTGAAGACATGTCTGTTTCTCTTTTCAGTTCTGCCAGTCCTGTTGCTTGGTACATACACATTTTGGTTTCTATCTTTTTTAATGAATTGACCCATTTATCATTACAATATCTCCTCTTGGTGCTGGCAATTGTCTTTGTTCTGAAGTCTGTTTTGTCTTATATGAATAGAACTACTCTGACTTCCTTTGATTAGGATATCTGTTGTGAAATTTTATTGATCTATTTGTTTTTGATTGTGCTGAATTCCTGTTTCCTCTAGTTGTGGAGAGCGGGGGCTCCTCCTTGGCGGCAGCGCGGCAGCTTCTCGTTTCAGCGGCTTATCTTGGGGAGCACGGGCCTCAGGGTGCGAAGCTTCAGCAGTCAGGCCATACGAGCTCGGCAGCTGCAGCTCCTGGGCTCGGCAGCACAGGGCCAACAGTTGTGGCGCACGGGCTTAGTTTAGTTGCTCCCTGGTACATGGGATCCTCCCAGATACATGGGATCCTCCCAGATTAGGGATCGAATCCATGTCTCCTGCATGCAGGCAGATTTTTTACCACTGAGCCTCCACAGAAGCCCCTGATTAGTATATGTTTAAAGGAAACTTCAAAATTTTAGAATAGCTTTAGACTTACAGAAAAATTGCAGAGATAAAATAGGGTTTGTATATACCTCACACCCAGTTTCTCGTATCAGTGTTTTGTATCAGGATGACACATCTATCACAACCAACAAGCCAATGTTGGTATATTATTGATAACCGAAACCCATTCCCTATTCAGTTCTTACCTATTTTTTTTCTGTTTCAGTATCCCACCTAAGATACCAAGCTACGTTCAGCTGTCTCCTGAGGGTCCTCTTGGTTACGACGGGTTCGCACACTTGCCTTGCTTTGATGACCCTGACAGTTTTGAGAAATGTTGGTCACCTACTTTGTAGCATGTCCTCCACTTGGTATTTATCTGATGTTTTCCTCAAGATTAGATGGCGTTTATGGGATCTGGGGAGGAAGCCCACAGAGGTGAAGGGCCGTTCTCTTCACATACCAACGGCACATACTGTCACCAGCATGACTGACAGCTGGTGGTACTGACCTTGGTCTCCTGGCGAAGGTGGACTTCTGTCAGATGTTTCCACTGCATAGTATTTTTACCCCCTTCCATACTGTTCTCTCGGACAGCATGACCTGATGTACAGCCCATGGTTAAAAAGTATGGAGTTTGGCTGTATCTCCTGAGGGCAAAGTACCTACATTTATTTGACATTCTGTACAGAATACTTTCTGTTTTCCCTTATTTATTTATTCAAGCATTTATTAGTATGAATTCATGGATATTTACTTTATCCATTTATACTCTATAATATAAACTAATACAGCATTATTTATTTTCTTGGTCAAGCTTCCACCTCTGACCACTGGAAGCTCTTCATTTGGTTCATGTGCACATTTGTTTTTAAATCATTTTCTTACTTTCTGCTCTAAATATCATTTGTGAATACACTGAGAACCACTTCAAACAATGCCACAATTTTTGCTTTCAAATATCAAACATAATTTCCAAAACCCACGTGAACAATCTATTATATTCACAAAATATTAACCCTTTCTATTCCTCTTTTCACCCATGACATTTCTTGTTTCCTTCTATGACTCCCCTTTGGTCTCAAGAACTTCCTTTAGCAATTTTCAGATTCAGTCTGCTGACAAGAAATTCACTTGGTTTTCCTTCATCTGAGAATATCTTTACCTCACTTTCATTCCCTGAAGGATTGTCTCACTGGATACAGAAGTCTGTTAACTTTTATTTATACTCTATAATATAAACTAATACAGCATTATTTATTTTCTTGGTCAAGCTTCCACCTCTGACCACTGGAAGCTCTTCATTTGGTTCATGTGCACGTTTGTTTTTAAATCATTTTCTTACTTTCTGCTCTAAATATCATTTGTGAATACACTGAGAACCACTTCAAACAATGCCACAATTTTTGCTTTCAAATATCAAACATAATTTCCAAAACCCACGTGAACAATCTATTATATTCACAAAATATTAACCCTTTCTATTCCTCTTTTCACCCATGACATTTCTTGTTTCCTTCTATGACTCCCCTTTGGTCTCAAGAACTTCCTTTAGCAATTTTCAGATTCAGTCTGCTGACAAGAAATTCACTTGGTTTTCCTTCATCTGAGAATATCTTTACCTCACTTTCATTCCCTGAAGGATTGTCTCACTGGATACAGAAGTCTGTTAACTTTGTGAAGTTATTTAAGCTATCATGTCTTTACTGAATTTTTATAATGGCTTATTTACTGTGCATAACGGTTTTAGCAAGTTGGTTGAAAGAAAGTAAGCACCCAGGAAATGAGAAGATGATACTCACTTACGATTAGCTATTGACTCCACTAAACTGGCATCTACTGAACAGATGACAAGAGCTAGTGTTTGGCAGAGAGGGGAAGAAATATAGTGCATGCCTGCACTATGTAAAACAAGAGATCCATTAACTCATGGGCTCTGAGTTTCTCTTTTATATGGTGTTCTGCATCTCAAGTATGGTTGTGAAAATGATGTAATTCACATCTTATTATAAAAAGGTTATAAAACGGTATAATCATTCAAGGGACCAATATTTAATGTGAACAGTAAGGAACTGCTGTTAATTCTGGTGTCCACTTGGTAGCCTATAGAACTGTCTCCTAATCCTAAATACCAGACCTAGAAAATATACAGATTAAAAAAAAGAAAATAAATGAAAGATAAAATGATAACAGATAGTTGTCATTACCAGAATCTAGGAGGAATTTTCTTTGATTATAAGATTAGTTAAACTGGATTATAAAGTACAGCCTTGGCCCATACACACAATGACTGCCTAAATGTAGAGAAAAAACTTTTTCCTTAAAGAAATAAAAAGTAACCAGTATGTTGGACAACTGTTATTTTCCTGGAGGTGAAATTTTCTTAGGAACAGCTTCAGGTTTCTTTTTGAAAATCTGATGAAAGACAATGAATCCTCTCTCCTAAGATGGCATATGTGCAGGCACACAAAATTAGCTTAAAATTACAAGGGATCCATGAACTCACTGAAGAATATCTAAAGACTTACAGAGCTTCATAGATATCAACCTAAGAGCTACGGTTTTCTGTGTAGGAGCCCATTTTTGAGTCACCAGAATTTATCCCCCTCCTTCTTGGCAACCCACTCCAGTACGCTTGCTTGGAGAATCCCATGGGGGAGGAGCCTGGTGGGCTATAGTCCATGGGGTCGCAAAGAGTCGGA
The DNA here is from genome assembly GCA_006410675.1 of Oreotragus oreotragus. Lineage (NCBI taxonomy): Eukaryota > Metazoa > Chordata > Mammalia > Artiodactyla > Bovidae > Oreotragus > Oreotragus oreotragus. The sequence goes on along the minus strand of SJYX01003668.1, from coordinate 153,530 downwards.
CACGACTGAGTGACTTCACTCACTCACTCACTTCTTATTTTCATGACAGCATACTGAGAAGCAAAGACATCCCTTGGCCAACAAAGATCCATGTAGTCAAAGCTAAGATCTTTTTAGTGGGCAAGTATAGATGTGAAAGTTAGACCATAAAGAAGGCTGAGCGCTGAAGAATTGATGCTTTCCAACTGTGGTGCTGGAAAAGACTCTTGAGAGTCCCTTGGAAAGCAAGGAGATCAAACCAGTCAATCCTAAAGGAAATCAACCCTGGCTACTCATTGGAGATATTGATGCTGAAGCTGAAGTTCAAATGCCGCCTAATGTGAACAGGTGACCCCTGGGTAAGACCTTGATGCTGGGAAAGATTGAAGGCGAAAGGAGAAAGGGGCGGAAGAGGATGAGACAATTGGATAGCATCACTGATTCAATGGACATGAACTTGGGAAAACTCCGGGAGACAGTGGGGGACAGAGACACCCGGCATGCAGGTAGGAAACAGGAGTCACAGAGGTCCATGGAAATCCTCCAGTGCCTAAGGAAAGGACCAGCATCCTGGGAAAGAGGAAAACTTTGGAGAAACCCATGTCTCTGGGGTCACAAAAAGTCTAACATGACTTAGCAAATGAACAGCAACAACAGCAACAGCAACCTATCTTCAACACTTAAACACACACACACACACACACACACACACACACGCACACCCCTCTGCATGTTTCATTTCTTGTTACATCTTGTCAGAAACTGCAGTCCTAGGAAAAATGGGAAAGAAAGTTTAGGGAAAATTACCATGAGCATAATCACTGGTGACCAGGACAGAGTGGCTTTCCTGAAAGTTCATACTGGTGATTGTGCTGTTCGTGGACACCATCAGTTCAAAAGGGGTTGTGGGATTGAGATATGCTACAGAAAGATCCCATCTCCATCCAACAGAACAGACCCAGATGAAAGTCTCTGAAACTCTGGGGTTTCTCCAAGGTTCTCCTCTTTGCTGGTCCTCTCCTTAGGCACTGGAGGATTTCCCATGGACCCATGTGACTGCTGCTTCCTACCTGAACAGTTAGGAATGAGAAAAACTCTAGATTCCCAGTTTAACATACGCAGTTTGCATAGAGTGACCTTGAACCCTGCCTTCTAGTACTCTTGATAGTGAGAAAATCATCTGCCCAGATTTTCCACAACTTAAAGGCAGGTAAATATGCACAATTCCTGGCAAATCTCCAGTGAAAACAGTGTATCCTTTAAAAAATAATCTAGATGAGGTATAAGAGCAAATGATTAAACTACAATTATATAAAAAATAACATCAAAAATAAAATAAAAAGCCATCTCTTTCTAGGGAAAAAAACTGAAAATAAGTCTTTACAAATATATTTTATTTTGAATGGTGAGATTTAAAAATGAAAACTCAGTGTCAGTTAACTGAATGAAATTTGAGTGAAATGGAAAACCACATACATATTCTTGTTTTTATTAAATTTGGCCACTATAATTTTGTTCTGTGATTGTTTAATCTATTAAAAAAAGATTTAGTTTCCTGACATTATAAATGCTTAGATGAGCAAATGGGGCTTCCCTGGTAGCTCAGCTGGTAAAGAATTCACCTGCATTGATTCCTGGGTCAGAAAGATCCCCTGGAGAAGGGATAGGCTACCCACTCCAGTATTCTTACCTAGAGAATCCCCATGAACAGAGGAGCCTGGTGGGCTACAGTGCCTGGGGTTGCAAAGAGTCAGACATGACTGAGCAACTACGCACAGTACAGATCAGCAAATAAAAAAGAAATACTACTTCTACTCCTTACTCTTAACAGAAATAATAACAATTAAATAAGTCAGATTGGAGGCCAGTGTATAACAGTAAAAATATGTGTTATAATAAATCTAAAGTTGAAAGGAGGAAGGGGGAAGAGAGGGTGTGTTGACAAGGGAGAACTGGTTGGACTGATCAGAGAATCACTAAATAACATATTAATGAATTTATCCATATCAGACATGCTAATATATTTAAATCTATATATCTGTATCTCTATGTAATATCTCCCTGTAAAGTTGAAATAAAATAATTAAAAGAGTAAGGTTGAACTTAATCCTCTCTCTTATTATCTCACTGAATTTCCTTATTTCTGATTTATAAACTATTAGCTAGCTTGGGAAAGATGGGTGAATCAGACTAAAAAAAACAACAAAAATGATATAACTCCCCGCAAAAGCACTGGTAAAGGAAAGAAGTACAAATAATTGCTGCTATGAAGAGTTTTATTTTGCTAAATAATTATCTACAAAAAACACTAAAATTTACAATTTGTGAGATGAAATGGTAAGTATTCATAGACCTCCCTCTAAAAAAATTGCCACTTTGCCTTCTTCAAGCATACTGGACAAGAAAAAAGGCAGTTTTAAAGAAGAACATTAAAGATAATTTGGTCATATTATTATTTAACCACTCACCTATCCAAGTCATACTAAAAGTCATACTTTAAAATACACTGACTTCAAATTAGGAAAGAACTAAATATATTAGAAAGTACTTACATGACATTCTCAGCGAAGTTTGACTTAATTTATAAACAGTCATCTTAACCTAAGCATATAAGAATTCCAAAAAACAAGAACAGTGGGAAAGACTGGGTGATTCATCAATAAGTGCCTTGCTGTGTCTTCTTAAAAATGCCAATAGTTTTCACTTTAGGAAACCCTGTACTTTGCTTCAATTCTGTGCTGCTAATAATTAATTCATTTTGCTTACATTGCATCCAGCTTCAAATCATGGTCTCCATCTCTTGGTAATAGATTCTGCCACAGGCAATATGCCGTGCCATAACCTCAATTACAACTTACAAAGGAGAGGACTGTGCTTATTTTCTGCTGGAGCCGCTATTTTGTCTTAAATGAAATTGTATATGGGTGATGGGAAGTGCTGCTGCAGGGAGAGCCAGCGGGCCCACAGTCATACTGAGTGTACATAAAAATACCCTTTAACTCAGAGCTAAGCGCAACAGCTTCACTGACATCAAGCAGCTGGCAAAAGGTGACCATTTAAAGGTTTTCAATTACAGTAGGAAAACTAGTGGTAGATGCAACTCTAATATTACCATTAAAACTGAAAAGTTCCAACCAAACAAATCTTTATGCAGATACTAACAAACGATAAAATCAGTTATTTATTTTGAAGACACAAGGTGTGTGTGTCTATGTATGTATAGAAAGAGAGACAAAAATAGAGAAACAGATACAAGGACAGAGAGATAGAGACACAGACACACACAGAGATATTTACTTGTAATACAAATTTAAAAGGCTATCAGATGGGACAATTACTATTTTGTTTCATCATTATTTACTTTATTAGAGGTATAACCTGGAGGTCCGGTGGTTAAGACTCCACACTTCCACTGCAAAGGGCACAGTTTCCACCCATGGTTAGGAAACTAAGATCCCAAAAGCCACATGGCATGGCCAAAATATAAACAAAATAATAAAAAAATCACTGTTAAAATCTTGATTTATACTAACATTTAGAATGTATAAATAGAGATGAGTCCAAATTAGAAGGTATACTTATGTATCAGTTCAGTCGCTCAGTCGTGTCCGACTCTTTGCGACCCCATGAATCGCAGCACTCCAGGCCTCCCTGTCCATCACCATCTCCCGGAGTTCACTCAGACTCACGTCCATCGAGTCCGTGATGCCATCCAGCCATCTCATCCTCGGTCGTCCCCTTCTCCTCCTGCCCCCAATCCCTCCCAGCATCAGAGTCTTATGCATGTAAAAATGTTTAAGTATATGGATTAATGGTGTGCGCTAGGGACAGTGATGGTTTTAACAGCATTTTTATTGTGTTTAATTTCCTTCTGAAATGTTATAGAAGAGGATATTTAACAATGACTTCAAGGTACCCCAGATCTTTAAATTTTTCTTTAATAGAAGTGTTTAACTATAAATGTAAACGGGGCATTTTTTTGCTCTGATTTCCACCTCAGGATTCTCCCACCATAAACTAGATTCCCGTCTTCTCTGGTTGGAGACACTGTACACAGCAATAGCCAGTGCTGATATGATTATCTGCTGAAGCGAAACTCAGGGCCACGCTGTCTCAGGCTCCTACAGGACCGTCACTCCATTCAAGGTATGTTACGTCATGGTTGGTGATGGGCTGAGATGCCCTGGCCAACCACCCAAGGGGCTCTGTAATTTGGTAGGGATATATATAACTAATTCTGCTTTGGCCTTGATACTTCTAGAACTTAACTGTGTTGAAGTCCTGAAAGTCACTCCTATGGACCCACTGTGCCCTTGGTGGGTGAAACTTAAAAGAAGGGTGGCTAAGATTTCATCTTTGGACAGTCAAAAGGGAAACAATCAGGAAATCAGGGCCGGGAGCTATAAAAAGAAAGCTTGGTGTTTCTATACTCTGTGTTTCTACTTTTGCCTTTTACTTTCTTCCTTCATAGAATAGTCGAAATGTCCAGTTGGAATGGCTGTGATTCAGCAAGTTCAATTACTTTAATATCACAGATGAGGCCTCAGAAACACCAAATGACTTCATCAGGGTCACACAGCTTCTCGGGGGCCAGGATACCAGGCCAGGTATCCTGGTATCCAGTCAGGTCACCAGTCCACCTCACACTATGTTACACTAACTTTTAACTTGCAGCACAAGGAAGTAATGTGCCTTTCAAAGAAATCAAGTTTTGAGGAACAATAAGAAAAGAGAGAGAGGAAGGCAGAAAAGAGAAGAGAGGAGATGGAAAGAAAAGGAAAGGGAAAGGAAGAGGAGAAGGAGAATTAAAAAGAAAAAAAGGGAAAATGTCAGCCCTTCTTTAACAGTACATGCTAGGTAGGCCTGGGCCTAACCTGGGTCATATCTAATTCATGGCCAGGTTGACCTGTTAAAACGTCATATACGGGATTGAAGAGCCTGGGGAGGAAGGCTGCCTGAGGCAAGCGTCTATAAACAGGGCTGCACCAAAGAGAATGGGTGGTGAGTGGTTTGCTCTAGCAGGAAGGAGTGTGTGTATATATATATATACATACACTGCTGCTGCTGCTAAGTAGCTTCAGTCGTGTCCGACTCTGCAACCCCAGAGACGGCAGCCCTCCAGGCTTCCCCGTCCCTAGGATTCTTCAGGCAAGAACACTGGAGTTGCCATTTCCTTATGTATATATATATACACCAATTGTAGCCAATTTTGTTATTGGCTCACAGACGAGGCATCAGAGAGGCCAAATGACTTCATCAGGGTCAGACAGCCTCTCAGGTATCCTGGTATCCAGTCAGGTCACCTGTCTGCCCCTCACTATGCTACACTAACTTCCAACTTGCAGCACAAGGAAGTTGTGCCCCTTTATTTTCTGGACCTGGAGTGGACTAGTCTCACTGTTCCGACAGCACCCTCTGTGCTCCCTCTACTTACCTCCTCACCCCGCCTCTGGGCCCCACAAGCCTCTGACCCAGTGGGAGATACTCCAGACCCTCCCCTCCAACAGAACCTAACAGACAGCAGTGAGCGGGGCTGAGTCCCTCTTTGGGAATGTGCATCCAGGTGTTAGTGGTGCCCTTGGGCCTGCCAGAAACCAGGGACCAACGAGACTGGACTTGATGGTGCAACTGAAGTGGCCCTGAGCAAAAGAGGGAAGTGACAGCCAGCACAGAGCAGCAGTCTGTGCAGCCGACTGGGTTGTCGGTGAGCATACGTGAAATTTCTCCTGGGAACCCTGATATGCTTAGTTTTGCTGATGGGAGATTTTTTTAGAAATATGCCTTAGCAGATGGTCAATATACCTTATCATTGTATCTATTACTGCATGAGTAACTGCTGGTGTGAGAATATGTAAAATAAACAGATGAAAGTAAGACATCTTTTCCAAAAAAAAATCCCTTGGGGATAAACATTTATGTTGTCATTTTTAATAAGTTCATGAATATGCAAAGTCTGCATGAACACTTTGACTGCCGGAGATGTTAAGACAAATTGGCCTAATGATGAAGTCTGTGGGACTAAAGGGACTGAAGCCCTGGGTCAGGCTGCACAGACCGAGCAAAGCTTTTTACGGTGAAATCACAGCGGCAAGCTCTCAGTGTTAAGGTCACAGGAAGGCGGCTGATCACAGCCACGAGCAATGCTGGCTAGCCTGCTATAAAGCATGATCTCTTCTAATTCTGAAATATAAAAAAAATTATCTCAATTATCGAAAAGTTTTCCACCAGCTTCTTCACTTTTAAATTATTTTAAGCAAGAGGTGTGATTATCTATCCCCCTTCTATTATTTTGAAGTTAGGATTTCAGGAAAATTAGAAAATTAAGTGCTACACATTCTCTTTCTATAAACATTAAGTAGAAAGAAAACTCACATGTGTGTTGTCAAGCTAAATTATGGGTGAAATGGAAAACCATAACCATATGTATCCATATACATTGACTGTTGTGGCAGACTTAATTAGTAAAATGAGTCAAACCTGCCAGCCAAGCTGTGTCACATCAAACCAGCACAACCTGTGTTTGCTGGCACAGCAATGCAGTTAAATAAACTGAGATTATTTCGATGTAACACAATCCTGGCTGAATAACAACGCCCAAGACTATGACTAACCTTCAAATAAAACTATAAAGGTATTCTGGCCTTCAGAGAGAAAGAAATGGACAGTTTTCCTAACGTACTCAACAATGCATCCCGAAAGGACTTCTTTTAATTAATCTAGAAAATCCTCTAATTTGTTGGATTTCTGGGGAAAATTCCCCAGTGGAACCCTTACATACAAGAAGAGAGGTCCTTCCATGACTCTCAAATTGTACTAGGCAACCTAATTTCATCAGATACATTATGCTTGAAGAGTTAGACTATGAAATATATTGTTTTCAAAGAAAAAAAAATCACAGATATAACCTTAGCTAGGCAATGATTTCCACATATAAAATCCAGGCAAATTAATTTCCTCTATCACCCCACCTAAAACCGTCCATAGTTTTAATAAGAATTTATTCAGCATGTGCATGCGTGCTAAATTGCTTCAGTCATATTTAACTCTATGAAACCCTATGGCCAGGCTCCTCTGTCCATGGGATTCTCCAGGCAAGAACACTGGAGTGGGTTTCTGTTCATTAGCATAAGGGTATCTATTTATCCTCTTTATATTTTCTTAAAAATACTTGGAATCTGGGGGACACTAATCTAAGTAGTTGAATGCTTCCTTTAAGATACAACATTCCTTTTGGAGGTAACAGAAGCATTTTGATTCTCTCCTTCAAAGTTTGATCAAAGTTCAATTAAATTTCCTTGACTTCTTAAGCAAGATGACTAATTTGTCTAAAATGGAACAAGAAAAAAAAACCTTAAAGACTCAGAAATCAAGAAATCATTAGGGTGCCATCCTCCTAGGTTTTGTTAGTAGGTGCCATTTGGTGACCTCAGCAAAGGTGGTCATGATAGAATGCCTGTCTGAACTGTCAGCTTGACTAAGTACATTTCTAAAGCTTTCCATATTGGCATTTAATCTTTTATTTAGTCACGGAAACACGAAGTCACCATTTTTAAAACTGCCAAGAGAAATTGGGGGAGAAAAGTGTTATCTTTCTTCAGCTCCCAGCAAAACACTGCAAGATAATAGGAAGACAAGAATATTTCTTCCATTAACCCCTTGACCCTGCAAGTTAATGGCTTTTTGTTGCAAATACATCAACAAACAGGGCCCCATGTGAGCTTCTAACCCAGGGAGTGAGGTCTGTGCAATTACATGGAATAGGGTCCAGTGCTCCACTGTGACACCTAATACACCTAATGGGAGGGCCAGGATGCCCAGAAGTTGGCCAGGAAACCCAACAGCCATCGTCTCAGAACAATTTCTAAGGAAACACACAAAGACACTGAAATAACTATTTTAAAATTAAACATACCAGAAGCGCCACATCTATGCTTTGCCTTAATCTAAAGGTCTTACCCTATTGCATAATGAAGGTGACATTTTCATTATTAATGCAGGACTCAAAATCTATGCTAAGATGAAAATGAGTGCCAAAAAGTTGGAAACACAATTTTAAGTAATTTCCTAAAAGAAAACACATTATGATTTGCATAAGCTATCCAACTAATATGCTTTATCTATTGTTTAAAAGGATGACAATGACAAAATTATTATCACTTCCTATTATTTTAATATTAAGATTGTGTGGGGATTTCCCAAATTAAAATGCTAATAAGTAAGGGCTCCATCAGGTTGATCTGGGATGCAAGAAAAAAAATGACTTAATTTCTTCAAAATCAAAATCTCATCAGAAATATACCTAAACAAGTGAGAAATCTTTAAGGAATAAAATAGCATTAAATTATTATATTTTTCATAACTTCTTCCTAACTGTAAACATGCCCTTTGCCTAACAATTTCCTTCAGGTAATTTTCTAAAAGAGGAAATATTATGTTAGATAACATATAAAAATATATCAATGTATACTGTTAAATTAACCAGTTCTTCTCTAGAGACTCTGTGCAAATGTATGTTATTACATTTTGGGATAATAAAAAATCTGAAAATCATAGTTATTAGAATTATTTAATTCAAATCACCATTAAAAACTAATTTGGAGTAAAAACTCAAATTTATAAATGTCCCATTATTTCTGAGCTATTGAAATAAGATTATAGCAGTAGCCTTACTCATTTATGTGGCTATAACCATCAGTTCAGTTCAGTTCAGTCGCTCAGTCGTGTCTGACTCTTTGCGACCCCATGAATGGCAGCACGCCAGGCCTCCCTGTTCATCACCATCTCCCAGAGTTCACTCAGACTCACGTCCATCGAGTCCGTGATGCCATCCAGCCATCTCATCCTCGGTCATCCCCTTCTCCTCCTGCCCCCAATCCCTCCCAGCATCAGGGTCTTTTCCAATGAGTCAACTCTTCTCATGAGGTGGCCAAAGTACTGGAGTTTCAGCTTTAGACTCAATCCTTCCAAAGAAATCCCACGGTTGATCTCCTTCAGAATGGACTGGTTGGATCTCCTTGCAGTCCAA
>SJYX01003668.1:108492-132188 GCA_006410675.1 Oreotragus oreotragus | reverse complement strand
GTCCAATGAGTCAACTCTTCGCATGAGGTGGCCAAAGTACTGGAGTTTCAGCTTTAGCATCATTCCTTCCAAAGAAATCCCAGGGTTGATCTCCTTCAGAATGGACTGGTTGGATCTCCTTGCAGTCCAAGGGACTCTCAAGAGTCTTCTCCAACACCACAGTTCAAAAGCATCGATTCTTCGGCACTCAGCTTTCTTCACAGTCCAACTCTCACATCCATACATGACCACAGGAGAAACCATAGCCTTGACTAGGCGGACCTTAGTCGGCAAAGTAATGTCTCTGCTTTTGAATATACTATCCAGGTTGGTCATAACTTTTCTTCCAAGGAGTAAGCGTCTTTTAATTTCATGGCTGCAGTCACCATCTGCAGTGATTTTGTAGCCCAAAAAAATAAAGTCTGACACTGTTTGTTGAATAGATACCAGAAAAGACACTTTAAAAAATTTTAAATAACTTTAATAACTTATTTAAAGTTATTTCAATAACTTTAATTTGGGTAAATAAACCTGATTGCCTTTCTCTTCCAAAGGTAACACAGCTTTGTGGCTACAACTCAGTGATCACACCATTCTAATAAATAAGGGACCCAGGCACTGACTAGGACAATAATGAGGAAGGAAAAGAAACTGAATGACCCTGGTTAATGGAATTTTCAATGCAGTGATAAATCTAGAATGTTGATCTAACTCAAAGGACAGGAATACCAGTGTTCAAAATGACAGCCCAGGTTCTCATCAAAGTGTTTTGAGGTGCAGATGCTTTGCCCTAATGACTCCATAGAGCTCTGATATTAGTTCAGAAAATCGGCTTTATGTGTCGGATTCTATCTTTTGACAGAAAAGCTTCGCCTGTGAATGAGGTTTTGGCAGATCACCAAATGATCATTCATACCCAGATAAACAGCTTTAATCTTTGAAGGCTGTTCCTAACCAGCATTCAGCCACAAATAATGAATGTAATTAAAATCTTAAAGAACAAAAATAACCCGGCACTGGAGTGTAGAAGTACGTTGATTACAATTGAATAGGAGAGAGAAATATATGTAGGGAAAAAATAACATGTTCTGCATTAAAATATGTGGGTGTATCCACAATTAGAACAATTCAGAGCTAATCCAATAGTCTTATATCCACAATTAATACAGAACAAGTCAGTGCTAATCTAAATATTCTCATGGATCATATGCAGAGACAAGAGGTGACAGTCATTCCATAATAAACAATTTCTACAGTGTACAAATGATACAAGCTTTATAATGCATCTTTAATTTAAAAAACCTTAAATGCTATGATAGAAATATCAACTCTAAACATTTTTAAATTGTGGGATAAAGAAATATGCTTAGCGTTTGGGTTTTCTTAAGAATATTAAGATTTTGCAAAAAAAAAAAGACATCAATAGAGTACTATAAATGGATTGCCTTTAAGATTTCAAAATTAGAGAATATTCTGATTTGCCAAGTTGCTTCAGTCGTTTCCGACTCTGTGCAACCCCTCAGACAGCAGCCCACCAGGCTCCCTCTTCCCTGGGATTCTTCAGGCAAGAACACTGGAGTGGGTTGTCATTTCTTTCTCCAATGCATGAAAGTGAAAAGTGAAAGTGAAGTCACTCAGTTGTGTCCGACTCTTAACCCCATGAACTGCGGCCTACCAGGCTCCTCCGTCCATGGGATTTTCCAGGCAAGAGTGCTGGAGTGGGGTGCCATTGCCTTCTCTTACTCTAATTTGAACTATTCACCAAGTTAAAAATATAATGACATAATATAAATATAAATGCATGCATGTAAAAATATTAATGAATTCACATTTCTACATTATTTAGATGCTTTTTAAAAAGTTTTTATTATATCAGTTATATCAATATAATATATATGATGTACGGAATATATGGATGCTAGAGAATTTGTTGGAATCTGAAAAGGTGGTGAATACAATTACAACATTCAAAAGCTCATCAGTTGAAAGTATTCAAAAATTTATAGTCATTTTGTCAATTCCTTCACATTCCACAGGAGGAAACTGAGGTGCAAAGAAAGATAACATATCCAGATAAGACCACTGCAAAACAAGGAGAAGTAATCAGGTCTCCTGATGTCAGTATCCATGTTTTTCTCCCCCTACGTAATTCTGGGTCTTTGTTTTCTCAACTGGAAAACTGGAATAATAGCTCCTCTGTAAACCACACACCTTTTATAAGCATCCAAAGATGATGTGGTGCTGGAGAAGACTTTTGAGAGTCCCTTGGACAGCAAGATCAAACCAGTCAATCCTAATAGAAATCAACAATGGATATTCATTAGAAGGCCTGATCTGAAGCTGAAGCTCCAATTTGGCCACCTGATGCAAAGAGACAACTCACTAGAAGAGACCCTGATGGTGGGAAAGATTCAGGGCAATAGAGGATGAGATGGCTGGGTGGTATCACCAACTCAATGGACATGAGTTTGAGCAAACCCTGGGAGATACTAAAGGACAGGGAAGCCTGGCATGCTACAGTCCATGGGGTCGCAGAATCAGACACAACTTAGCGACTGAACAACAACGAAGACGATGGGCTCATGGAAGCACTTCTCAAAGGATGAAGCGCTCGGTAGACATACAGATTGTTGGTGCACAGATGTGGCACAGGTCTTTAATATGTACACACAGAGGTTCAAATGTAAGCCTCAATACCTGCATGCACAATTTAATGTACTGTGTTTAAATGGAAGTGGCCTTCTATCATGTATTAAATTGATCTATTTGTACAATGTAGAACTAATTAGTTTTTATCATACTCTGGGTCAAAAAAAATTGCATATAAGCCATACCTGAAGTTTTACAGAGCTTTTTCTGAAAGGAAAAACTCTGTCTGCAGCAGATACTGGTGATGCCTTGCCTCATAGCCCTCTGGATCAGCTGAGTAAACCTGCAGCTGAGAACACTCATGCCGTTATTCAGCTGCTAAATCGCACCCAATTCTTTGCAACCCCATGGACTGCAGCATGCCAGGTTTCCCGGTCCTTCCGGGTTGCTGGCGGTTTCCCAGTTTACCTACTTCTCTCCTCTGCCCACCCCAGGGCTTGCACAGAGGTGCAACCTGGAAATCCAGTGAGGAAATGCACTGTGTTAAGAAGACTTAACACCCCAGGGCAACTCTCAGCCACTGTGTGTATGTTGGGAGGGCAGGGGGTGGAAGCATTATTTTGAGTGTCTGTGATAGAAATCCCACTTGCAAATTTATTCTGAAAAATGGACCATCTCTGAAAAACTCTAAGGAGCAATTTGTTAACAGTGACTGCTTTAAATCTGAGTCTTCAAGGCCTACTTTTTTTTATTTTTACTTTATTTTACTTTACAGTACTGTATTGGATTTGGCATACATTGACATGAATCCGCCACAGGTGTATATGAACTCCCAAACATGAACCCCCCCTCCCACCTCCCACCCCACATCATCCCTCCGGATCATCCCCATGCACCAGCCCCAAGCATCCTGCATCCTGCATCAAACATAGACTGGGCGATTCGTTTCTTACATGATAGTATACATATTTCAATGCTCTTCTCCCAAATCATCCCACCCTCTCCCTCTCCCTCTCCCTCCGAGTCCAAAAGTCCGCTCTACACATCTGTGTCTCTTTTGCTGTCTTGCATACAGGGTCCTCATTACCATCTTTCTAAATTCCATATAAATGTGTTAGTATACTGTACTGGTGTTTTTCTTTCTGGCTTACTTCACTCTGTATAATCGGTTCCAGTTTCATCCATCTCATTAGAACTGATTCAAATGCAATCTTTTAATTACGCAAGCAAGGTAAAGTGATGCATAACTAGCGAATATGTAAACACAATGCTGACCACTTCACTCAGGTCTGGCCTACGCTATTCACAGAAATTTAATTAATCCCTTAAGTGTGACAGTGCAACATGTCTCTGCCTGGGAGAAGGTCATTTGACTAGTCCTACTGTGTGAATTGTGTTCCTTTTTAAAACAAAACAACTTCAATTGTAACTCCTAAGGCCAGCTTGGTTATAATCCCTTTTATAGGAGGACCTCTGATATATTACATATGATCCTTCTCAGCACCTCATTCCAACCTACACCAACTCAGAAAACATACTATCTGTAGTCTGCCCTGGGCCTTCGAAGGGTCTTTGGCCCACAGCAATAAAATCTTTGTTTTACTGAGAAATGCTTGCTTTTTTCTGATCCAAATTATCAATTGATATTTATTGAGTACACTGATGGCTATAGCATACTCACAGAGTAGAAGACGAGTAAAACAATTTTATATGTATTAGATTTTTAATTTCTTTCTATTTCTAAACAAATAAGAAGTGTACTTGTAAGCAGCAGCTGCAGCTAGGTCGCTTCAGTCGTGTCTGACTCTGTGCGGCCCCATAGACGGCGGCCCATCAGGCTCCCCCGTCCCTGGGATTCTCCAGGCAAGAACACTAAAATACCCATTTAAAGAGAAGACAGTTGCCCGTCAAAATAAAGGAAGAAATGCTGGATTTTTAAATTTACATACTTATCAGGTTGTTTAGGTTTGTTTACATATATGTAAGAAATGGATAGAAGTATATCTGGCCCCTTTAATGATCATTTGAATATTCCATTTTTCTTCTAACAAATATAACATAAAATACAAATGTAATTTTAAAATATTGTTTTAAGTTTCATTTTGAGCACTTTTACTTTTCATCATCATATTTATGCAATATCAGGAAAGCAAATACAGTTATATTCCTAATGGAAATGAGGATGGTTTATAAGCTTGCATTAGAATTTGCCGTGTCTGAGTAATCTACAAGATAAAGAGAGATTCTTTCAAGGTTATATTTTTGGTCTTTTCAAGGGGATGTTCTGGTTTCAAGGAGAAGTTGCAAAATGATATGATTTTTTAATCTTTCAACCTTCAAAATGTCTATATTTAGTTAATGAAAGCTAGAGATGCTGTATCACAACTTAGTTTAGGCACATCATACAAAATGGCAATTTAATTGCATTTTTTTAATGAATACTTATATGAGACCTTCATGCCATATAGTTTTTATGCAAACATCAATTTTTAATGAATAGATTGAAAGAGTTTATATTAATTTTAAAATAGCACTCTTTTTTAAGTGTTTATTAAATATTTTATTTTATTTATTTATTTATTTTTTGTATGTATATACCACAGTTTATTTACCCATCCAGCTGTTGATGGAATAAAAAGAATAACATGTATCAGGAATTTATTTTAAAATAATACTGACTTGGGGAAATTTTTAAATACAGAAAAGTATAAAGAAGAAATAAAAATGAACCAATGTTTCCCCATTCAGATAAANTTACCCATCCAGCTGTTGATGGAATAAAAAGAATAACATGTATCAGGAATTTATTTTAAAATAATACTGACTTGGGGAAATTTTTAAATACAGAAAAGTATAAAGAAGAAAATAAAAATGAACCAATGTTTCCCCATTCAGATAAATTCTGCTAATTAAAAAAAAAAAATGAAACAGTTCTTAAAAGTAGATAATCAGAATCTTCTCTTCCCTACAAGTTCTTCTTTATAAAGAAAACCACTATTAAAAATTCTTTCAAATACTGCTTATCCTCAGGTGTTACAACAAATCACTCTATTTATTTGTGCCTACCCATCTTTTCAATTTTTCATGTCAGTACAATGACCTTTTTATAGGCTGCATAGTATTTCAATATATAGAAAACATGCTTTTTAATTTTTGGACTTGACTATCAGAGAATGGACTAGACTAAATTAAATGAAATACTCTTCTAGGTAAATATTTTCTAGAGTAGTAAAGCCAAGATTTAGTAAAGAGATCTGTAAACTTGCTCTATTGCTGTCTGTCAAGTGCCTGCATTTGTGTGGTCCACGAATGCCATAGAATAGACTGCAACATTTCTTTGGGGATTATTATTTAGGGAAATAAATATCAAAAAAAAAAAAAAGCCCCTAAGTCCTATATGCTCTCAAAGCACTGCAGAGTAATATTTTCCCTCTTCCATAAACCGTGTTCTAGAGAACAGAAAGTCCCACACAGCTGTCTGAAAAGGGGCATCCCTGGCATGGAAAGGATAATGGGGTGCAGTGTTACATCTACAGCACATATTCTATAGTCAGCATCACTTATTACTCACATTTCTTGTATGCTCAGGAAGATAAGCAGAACAGGGATTTTGTTTCAGGTGAGATCATGGTAAAAGTGATAGGGGCCAGGACTCACTGGTAAACGTTATCCTGCTGATCCCATCAAGCCACCTTTGCTTTGACTTCATATCACATCTCTTCGTTGAACTCACCATCAACTTTGAACTTACTCTAGGCAGGGGAAAAAAGACTACATGCTCCTTAACAACGACAGGTGTTCTTTCTTTATGGCCTTGAGGGTAAGTCAGAATTTAATATTTACAAACATTTATTTTTTTCACTCTTCCAATATAGTTTAATGATCTCTTTTTTGAAAAGCTTTTGAAAATGATCATTTACAATGTAAAAGGTAATAGGCAGAAGGTTGATGAAGATGCTTCAAATTAATTATTAAAAGTTAAGGACTGGCCATCTCTTTAATAGGCATTTAATATGGAATCAAATGGTCTATCCCACTTAGATCATATTAGCTATGACAGAGGCTGCCGTCTACGGGGTCGCACAGAATCATACACGACTGACGCGACTTAGCAGCAGCAGCAGCAGCTATGACAGATCAACTATGAAGATCAGTAAGTACATGGTAGCTATGATTACCATCATGTGTGTAGCTTATGGCTAAGGAAGGTAATAGAAATGTACCATGTAGGATTTGAACTTGCAACTTCTACCTCTTTAGAAATTGCCTGAAATCAACTGAATTTCCCAGCCACGTGCATACTGACACTCATAGGTGCACTAATTTCCCTATATTTCAACTGCTGCATTGCCCCCACTGCTTAACTTTTAATGCATATTATAGGGTTGAGAGGACAAAGTAGAGAACAAGGCACCTGAGAGCCCAGCACCCAACTCTCTGTTCTTATTAAAAAGGGGCAACAAGAAATTCTAGATTTAAAATTCTAAACAGGTAGGTGATCATTTCAACAAAATGCTACGAGCATTCTTCTCTACCAGATGCTCTGGTTTCTGGTGCCCTGAGCCTACGGCAGCACAGGATCTGCTCTGGCTTTTGCCTTTAAAATAAGCAGAGAGTTCTACCTCTAGCCTCCTGCTCTCCATTTCCAGGAAAGTCCACTCAAATTTCTTTTTGCTTTGAATAATGAATCCCTAAGAATTTACACATAGGTTCAACTCAATCTCTTTTCAAATCTCAGAATGAAAAAAAAAAAAGAAAGAGATACATATCGCTAGTAAAAAGAGAAGAGAGATACTTGTTTCCTTCTAGGCCAACCACTCCCCAAGGGAAGAAATAATCAAGGCTATTAAAAGGTGAGGACTCAAATGATGTTAATAAAGAACTGGAGCTGTCATGCCTCAGAATCAGCATTCAAGGCACTGAAAAGAGCAACCAATCTCAAGGAGAAATCTCAGTACTTGAGAAAATGTCAAGCCCCTTCCTTAGTGTTCTCTTTCTTTCTCCTCCTCCTCTCTCTCTCTGACTTTCAGTGAGCCAAACAGTATCAACAAGAGAACTGGGAATTCAGAGACTCTTCATGCACTTACAGCATTCTATCACTATTCTCAGAACTGGGAATTCAGAGACTTTTCATGCACTTACAGCATTCTCTCACTATTCTCCTGCCATCTCATTTAAATAAGTATCTGAGGGAAGCAACATTGTGTGTGTGTTGCCTACCTAATATCCCACTCTCCCCTCTTAACAAAAGAAACCCAACGAGGAGCACAGGTACTAAAATACATTTCCTACTCACCATTTCAGACAACGGTGGCCATGGACAGGTAAGTGAAAGTAGTCTGCTGGAGTTTCCAGGGTGGCTCTTTTAAGGATGCTGATCAATTAATTGAGGGAGCATTGTTTCTGATCTTCACTCTCCTTCCTTGCTCCTTCTTCTTCCTGCCTGGAACCCAGAGGTAACTACTGGAATTCCACCATGTCATCTAGGACTCTTGCCTGGAAAATCCAATGGACGGAGGAGCCTGGTGGGCTGCAGTCCATGGGGTCGCTAACAGTCGGGCAGACTGAGCGACTTCACTTTCACTTTTCTCTTTCATGCATTGGAGAAGGAAGTGGCAACCCACTCCAGTGTTCTTGCCTGGAGAATCCCAGGGATGGGGGAGCCTGGTGGGCTGCCGTCTGTGGGGTCACACAGAGTCGGACACGACTGAAGTGACTCAGCAGCAGCAGCAGCATCTAGGGCCATAGGCAAGACCGAAGATGGAAAACAGACAAAGGCGGTGAAAAGGGCCAAAGCCCCTGATGATGGTGGCTCTCCTGCGTCACCCTTGGCCTGCTCACTTTCTTCCTGATGATGGTGGCTCTCCTGCGTCACCCTTGGCCTGCTCACTTTCTTCCTGATGATGGTGGCTCTCCTGCGTCACCCTTGGCCTGCTCACTTTCTTTTGCCTGAGACTTTTTTTTCCAAATAAAAGAACCACCCCCCTGCAATAACTCTACATTTAGCTTGAGTCACATTAATTTGGGCTCTCTGTTACACGTTACTGATACAGTATGTTCATGAGTATCCCTGGGGTATACGTTGAGGGGACATGTGAGATGAAGCCCACTGAAAGGATGGTCAGCAAAGCTCACCTACAGACCTCCACCTTGACTCTAAGGCCCAGGAGGGGACTGTGCCTCTCCCCTTCCCGCAAACTATGACTTCATTTGAATTAATTTACATACAGTGGGTCATTTCTTCTGGATCATATCTCATTAAAGACTCTTTTCTCTGCTCATTTCAATTAGATTTAGCTTACAGAAGTATGAAAAAGGTTTACATGTAAAAATCTGTGGCAGTGGGGGGTATGGAGATGGTGGATGTGTCAGATAAAACTAAGGTCCTTCCAGTGGCCAAGGTCAGCTCAGACTCCTGAAGCAACCTTCCTCAAATTAGGAGTACGCACACCGCCCTGGGTGAGTATGCTGCTGCTGCTGCTAAGTCACTTCAGTTGTGTCCGACTCTGTGTGACCCCATAGACGGCAGCCCACAAGGCTCCCCCATCCCTGGGATTCTCCAGGCAAGAATACTGGAGTGGGTTGCCATTTCCTTCTCCAATGCATGAAAGAGAAAAGTGAAAGTGAAGTCGCTCAGTCTGTCCAACTGTTAGCGACCCCATGGACTGCAGCCCACCAGGCTACTCCGTCCATTGGATTTTCCAGGCAAGAGTACTGGGGTGGGGTGCCATTGCCTTCCCCATGGGTGAGTATACAGGGGGACAAATATAATCTGTTTCATTTAGCACGTGGCCACATAGAAGTTAACTGAAATTATTAAAGGATAACTAAACAGGCACTGTGTTTTCTTTTTTTTTTTTTTCAGAAGAAAATGCTTTTTACAGAAATTTACTCTCATTCTACTGAGTCTTCTTTCTTTTTGGAAAAACATGTTACAGAGCATCCTTGCCTCAGGGTCGTTTTCTCATTTGTAATGATATACTATATGTAAAGTTATATTACCAGCACTTGCAATTTCCCAACTGTTTGATGCCTGATGTCACAAAATTATAACTAAGAGAGGCGGTTACGTTCACTGCTCCAAGGCATGGCAGACTATTATTTCAGCAACAATGAAAGTGTATAATAAAGGACTTTAATTTTAATGACAGCTTGAGTGCAAGCTGTTAGAAAAACTGAGTGTGTGTTTTCCCTATCCAGGTAGCCAAATCAGGCGGTCCCCTCAGAACAGCATCCTTTGCCAACCAACTCTGATTTTAAATTATTCAATTTAATTCAACAAGCATTTATCAAATACCCATTACATGCGAAGCGTTGCAGTGGGTGCCGGAGTAACTAATAGCAACACCTGCCCTTCAGGAGTTCGCAATCTAGGGAGAGAGAGAGAGGCCTAATAACATAACCCTAACACTATGCAATTGTAAGAAGTGCTAAAATGAAGGGCCACGGGCTACAGCGTAGGCCGTGAGAAGCAGCCTGCAGCCGGAGGCTTGGAAGGAGGGCTTCCACAGGAATAGACGAGGGACCCTCCAGTCAAGGAGCCCAGCCCCGACCTACATAAATGCTCAGGGAGGAGAACTCTTCGGGTGAGTTAAGGGATAGGATGTCAGGCATATGTGACCAGAAGACAACAAAAGGAGCAAAAATAAAAAACCAAGGTGGGGAGGGGAGAAGCGCTGGAGCGAGCAGGAAGGCCACAGCAGTGGAAGTCGGCGAGCCTGTGGATGTAGGAGTGAGTTGGAAACCTCTCGCCCACACCTGTGACTGTGTCCTCCTCACTTCTCGGCATTGCTTCGATGTCACCGGGCCCCACTCACATGCTCTCGCCCTGAACGTTTCGGTGCCCACAGGCCCGACTGCCGGCACCTGTATTTTATGTCTTTATGTCCCTGTAGGGCTTTCTTTAGAGTCTAGAGCCTGCTTCGCTCCCACCTGCACAGGGGAGACGGGAAGTACGGAGGCAAACTGTTTCTAAAATACAAATGATGGGAGCTGGTGTGTTAACAGCCAGGCTCCTTTGCCCGTGGGTGGGTAAGGCTGGGCTACCAGAGTTCCCTAGGGAGGTTAAGACACTGCGTAGAAACTCTCATAGCACCTTTATTGATAACATAATTGCTCAACTGCTGCATCAATTACTGATGATGATTATGATTTTACTGGAAGCAATATTAAGAATTAAGATCTTCTAGTTCACCATATCACAGTCCTAAAGATGTATAACTCTCCTATGAGACATTCCCTTACAATTCAAAACAAGGGAACAGAGTGCTATTCCTGTTACGTATTATGATACATACGCTCTATGGTAACAAAAGTTTTAACTACATTGGCCTTTTTGGTTTGGCTACCACAAAGCTCCTGCATATTTGTTCTTTTTTATACATTTCCAGCCCTGACATTTTTTCTCATGATGTATAATTAGTACAATTTTATTTCATCTGCATTTATATATGTTGAACAAAGTTGTGCGTAAATCAATCAATCAGCATTTCAAAGTTGTAAAACTTCTCTGGTGCCCAAAAAAGCCAAAACTGAAATTCCACTTGCTTGCTAAGGCTTCCCCTAAGAATTCCAATCACTCTGTGTTCAGGTTTTGTGCAATGTTGGGCTATATGGTTTTGCTGTTGATAGCAGATTAGTAGGAGGAAAGGCAACCAACGGAAGAATCGAGTGGATTCACACACAAGAGAAATAAGACTGAAATAGAGAAGGGCTCAAAACAAATAAAAGCAGACCCATAAGTATTCTACTGCATAGTAAAATTCTGGATTTTTCAAGTGATGTCCTTGGGTCGCCCATTTAAATAAAATTACTATATAAAGAAAGCTGAGTGCTGAAGAATTGATGCTTTTGAACTGTGGTGTTGGAAGAGACTCTTGAAAATCCCTTGGACTGCAAGGAGATCCAAACAGTCAATCCTAAAAGAAATCAGTCCTGAATATTACTCTGACCACCCAATGTGAAGAACTGACTCATTGTAAAAGACCCTGATGCTGGGAAAGATTGAAGGCGGGAAGAGAAGGGGACAACAGGATGAGATGGTTGGATGGCATCACCAACTCAATGGACGTGAGTTTGGGTAAACTCTGGGAGTTGGTGAAGGGACAGGGAGGCCTGGCATGCTGCAGTACATGGGGTCACAAAGAGTCAGACACAACTGAGTGACTGAGCTGAACTATATAAGAAAAATTTCCATTAAAATTACCTTTTTAAAGTTCTGGTATGTGAATCCATAAAATTCAATTATTTTTAAAAAGCATTTTATTTGGAATGAATAGTTGACTGTGTCATGCCATCCTCATGCTTCTCTGTGTACTCAAGTCTGTTTTATCACCATCAATTCACTAGCAACTACATCATGAATCAGTTTGTACAATTTCTTTTTTCTTCTTGTAGATAAAATGGTCCTTATGAAATCCCCCAGAAAAGAAAGGCAACCCCCTTCAAAGGCAGAATAATGTGCCCTCACAGTCCTGATCACAAATACTGATTCAGCCACTTTCTTAGGCGTAACCTTAGACAGTGACTCATTCCCTATGGGCCTCAGTTTCTTCATCTGTAAAAGTGCACAATGATACTTATCTCACATGTTTCAGGACTAAATAAGATAATCTAACTGTTCAACACAGGACCTGGCTCACAGCAAACAATCAAAATGTTTGTTTGCTATTAAATTTACTGCATTTGTTAAAACAGGAAAAATGAACCTAAGTGCAGGATATAATGTTCAGATAAGTATTGACCGGTAATTATTTCAGATACAGTAAAGTTTAACTTTATTGTACATAAAAATAGGGAGGACGGGAAGAATACAGAGAATATAAAGGTTATAATTTATTTAAAATCCTTTTATTTGTCAGTCTAATAAACATTCTATCTATTAAGGAGAATTTGGTGAATAGAATTTTATTTTTACCATATTTCTTACCAATATAAACCTATAATACATAAGAGCATTGGGTTATGGAATATAATACAACATACAGTTCCAACTGAAATTCTGTTTTGAATAACAGAGAGATGTAAGGCCATTGTGATCAGCTGACTAAATGCCTTATGCTGTCAGCTTGCTGTAAATTAGGGACTAGAGGGGGACACAGAGATCATGACAACCTTTAGAGGTTCTCAGTAGAAATCAGCAAAATGCAACTATGATTTTGTCACGAGTGTGTAACCACATGAAGGCCAGCACAATCATTGCAATTACCTTTGGAAGATAAAAGGTGTAGTGTGTCTATAAAGAAAGAAAAATAACTCAGAATTTCCACACACAGGGAAAGCAGGAGTTGGTATTGAGAATGGGAAATCAAATGACCACAGTCCCAGTTGAGGAAGATAAATAAGCTGCACGGATGCACTGTGAGCGCCAATTGTTTTGTACGCTCAGCTTGGAACAAAGACATCTGATGATGACTTTTGATAGAACAAGTCTGACAATTTTTCCCCACCCATAATCTTGTCCAATCCAATGGTGACTTATGTTTTGCTAGTTGATGCTAGAGAGGAAGCTGGTCCTGAGCGATTTAATCAGCCAGCTTAATTTTGCTTAATTGCACTCATCTGTAAGACTACAATAAGAAAACTGAAAAATTGCATGCTGTTGTAAAAAAAAAAAAAAAAAAGGACTATACTGTGAATCAGGAGATTTTCATTCTAGCCCAGATTCCTCCATTGCTTGGCATTCTTGAATTTGACCTTTTTGAACTTCAATCATTAAATGAGATTCTTGGATTGCATAATCATGAAGGTGCTTTCTATCATATAACTCCGACCTTCAAGCACCAAGTCTAAATATTGCAAAGCACTGAAACACTTTCCTCACCTAGTCTACCAGTTCATACCTATCTTAAAACACGAGCTTCCTAATAAAGCTCTCTGAGACAGCCAAAAGAATACCCCCAACCCCCAACCCCCACCCCAGGTAATTTAGCTGTGCTATGAGAAGTAACAGTTTGACGGCTCTGGTGTGACTCCAGCGAGCATTAGCATCACTCCCCCAGATGACTGTGAATTCCTTTGCTGCTTTGTTTGAATGCCTTCTGAATTAATTTTGAATCTGGGCTGAGTAGGTTGTCCTGGAGAAGAGCTATGGATATCTTAATGACCCATTTTACAGATAAGGCCACTAGATAGGAGGGAATGAGTTAGAAATGTAAAACGTTAAGGAGCAGAGATAGCTACAGACAGTCAGAAGGATGAGGACAGCTGTCCAGGGGGCGGGGGCTGACCTTTCCTGAGGTAGCAGGAGGTCCGAGAGCTAACTGGTATCCAGCTCCTTCTACCGCAGAAAATGCAATGATAGAGATTTACAGGGCATTTGTAAAGTCTATCAGATTTTTTTTTTTTTTTNAGAAATCAGCAAAATGCAACTATGATTTTGTCACGAGTGTGTAACCACATGAAGGCCAGCACAATCATTGCAATTACCTTTGGAAGATAAAAGGTGTAGTGTGTCTATAAAGAAAGAAAAATAACTCAGAATTTCCACACACAGGGAAAGCAGGAGTTGGTATTGAGAATGGGAAATCAAATGACCACAGTCCCAGTTGAGGAAGATAAATAAGCTGCACGGATGCACTGTGAGCGCCAATTGTTTTGTACGCTCAGCTTGGAACAAAGACATCTGATGATGACTTTTGATAGAACAAGTCTGACAATTTTTCCCCACCCATAATCTTGTCCAATCCAGTGGTGACTTATGTTTTGCTAGTTGATGCTAGAGAGGAAGCTGGTCCTGAGCGATTTAATCAGCCAGCTTAATTTTGCTTAATTGCACTCATCTGTAAGACTACAATAAGAAAACTGAAAAATTGCATGCTGTTGTAAAAAAAAAAAAAAAAAAGGACTATACTGTGAATCAGGAGATTTTCATTCTAGCCCAGATTCCTCCATTGCTTGGCATTCTTGAATTTGACCTTTTTGAACTTCAATCATTAAATGAGATTCTTGGATTGCATAATCATGAAGGTGCTTTCTATCATATAACTCCGACCTTCAAGCACCAAGTCTAAATATTGCAAAGCACTGAAACACTTTCCTCACCTAGTCTACCAGTTCATACCTATCTTAAAACACGAGCTTCCTAATAAAGCTCTCTGAGACAGCCAAAAGAATACCCCCAACCCCCAACCCCCACCCCAGGTAATTTAGCTGTGCTATGAGAAGTAACAGTTTGACGGCTCTGGTGTGACTCCAGCGAGCATTAGCATCACTCCCCCAGATGACTGTGAATTCCTTTGCTGCTTTGTTTGAATGCCTTCTGAATTAATTTTGAATCTGGGCTGAGTAGGTTGTCCTGGAGAAGAGCTATGGATATCTTAATGACCCATTTTACAGATAAGGCCACTAGATAGGAGGGAATGAGTTAGAAATGTAAAACGTTAAGGAGCAGAGATAGCTACAGACAGTCAGAAGGATGAGGACAGCTGTCCAGGGGGCGGGGGCTGACCTTTCCTGAGGTAGCAGGAGGTCCGAGAGCTAACTGGTATCCAGCTCCTTCTACCGCAGAAAATGCAATGATAGAGATTTACAGGGCATTTGTAAAGTCTATCAGATTTTTTTTTTTTTTTCCTTACAGTTTTCCTGCTATTTACTGCCAAAATGTACATCTATTTCCCTTTTATGTCCCTCTGGTAATATAAGGCAGTAGAGTCATCTGATGAGATTAGAAAACGGCTCTGTCATTGTGAACTTTGGGAAGTTGGACAAGTCACTTACTCATCTCTGGGACAGATCTGTGGGAAAAGGGATGGTGAAAATACATAACTAGCTCAGTGGGAGGATTAACGTGGAAAGGAGTGTGTAAGACCTCAAGCTCTGTAGATACTCAAACATTTTTGAAAACTTTCCTTGTTATTGTGAGCTTGAGGTTTTAGCATGACTTTTCCCAAAATACAGAGGCTTATGAATGGTTTGAATTAACACAAGATATCATATTTCAAACCCATTTTTCTCTTCATTGGTAAAACTGGAAGCTACCTGATAAGTGGAACCTACTCTTGGTACAGGAGGACTCCAGCGTGAAAACTCACACATTCCTTACATGAGCTGTCAGACACTTCTACAATTTCAAACGGGTTTTTCTTCTTAACCTTTTATGTTTAAACAGCATATTACTAAATTTCATGCCTGGATCAACTAGTTACCTAATAAGTAAGCTTTTTTTCTTTTCTGTTCTCTGGCGCCACTCTAGTCCATATTTGTGTTATCTAATATGCCTCTTCTTACTTGTGTGGTCTATATGAATCAGGCTGTGTTCAAACTTGTTTCAGTTTCCAAAAAAACATTAGAGAAAGAAAGCCACAGCTGTTATGGCCTGCCATCAAATATACCAGGCTATAAAGCAGAGGCAGAAATGCACGTTTCTGCTAGCTCTCCAGCCTGTAACACGTAGGGCACGGTCTTCTCTCAGCCACTTAATGGGATATAGTGCCCACAAGGAGAAGGCGATGGCACCCCACTCCATTACTCTAGCCTGGCAAATCCCATGGACGGAGGAGCCTGGTGGGCTGCAGTCTATGGGNAAATGCACGTTTCTGCTAGCTCTCCAGCCTGTAACACGTAGGGCACGGTCTTCTCTCAGCCACTTAATGGGATATAGTGCCCACAAGGAGAAGGCGATGGCACCCCACTCCATTACTCTAGCCTGGCAAATCCCATGGACGGAGGAGCCTGGTGGGCTGCAGTCTATGGGGTTGTGAAGAGTCGGACACGACTGAGCGACTTCACTTTCACTTTTCACTTTCATGCACTGGAGAAGGAAATGGCAACCCATTCTAGTGTCCTTGCCTGGAGAATCCCAGGGACGGGAAAGCCTGGTGGGCTGCCATCCGTGAGGTCGCACAGAGTCGGACACGACTGAAATGACACAGCAGCAGCAGCAGTGCCCACAAGGACCAGCCCTTAACACAGCTGCATTCTGCTTTGCTGGATCCTTTGAAGTAATCACAATGCAGGGAAAATAATTCTTAATAAGCAAAAGTCATTCAAAACAACCCAGTTCACTGCTGGGGGTATATACTGATATATGCACTTAGGAAAGATGCTAAGCATATGCACACTACATGACCTAGCACTCTCAAACCTAGGTAACTATCCAGCACTGAAAGGCATGCACAAGATTGTAAAATGTCTGTGCAGAATATCTCCAGACTGGAAACTACCCAAATGTTCATCCTCAGGAAAATGGATAAATTGTGATATGTTCACACAATGAAATACTAAACAGGAATTTGTAAAAAGAGCAAAGAATTCTATATGATAAATACGGATGCCATTTATGTACTTACAGTTCACTGAAAGAAATGAGATACAAGCATGTACAAGCTATATGGCTCTATTCTTACACATTTCAAGAACATGCAGATCTATTAGAGCTCAGGATACACTCCCTTGGCAGGTGTGTGCACATGCATGTGTGTATAATGACTGGAAGAAATGTTCTGTTTCTCTGTAGAGGATCATGTCATCTGCAAAGAGTGAGAGTTTTACTTCTTCTTTTCCAATTTGGATTCCNAGGGATTTCTGTGTGTTGATTTTATATCCTGCAACTTTACTATATTCATTGATTAGCTCTAGTAATTTTCTGGTGGAGTCTTTAGGGTTTTCTATGTAGAGGATCATGTCATCTGCAAACAGTGAGAGTTTTACTTCTTCTTTTCCAATTTGGATTCCTTTTATTTCTTTTTCTGCTCTGATTGCTGTGGCCAAAACTTCCAGAACTATGTTGAATAGTAGCGGTGAAAGTGGACATCCTTGTCTTGTTCCTGACTTTAGGGGAAATGCTTTCAATTTTTCACCATTGAGGATAATGTTTGCTGTGGGTTTGTCATATATAGCTTTTATTATGTTGAGGTATGTTCCTTCTATTCCTGCTTTCTGGAGAGTTTTTATCATAAATGGATGTTGAATTTTATCAAAGGCCTTCTCTGCATCTATTGAGATAATCATATGGCATTTATTTTTCAATTTGTTAATGTGGTGAATTACATTGATTGATTTGCGAATATTGAAGAATCCTTGCATTCCTGGGATAAAGCCCACTTGGTCATGGTGTATGATCTTTTTAATGTGTTGTTGGATTCTGATTGCTAGAATTTTGTTGAGGATTTTTGCATCTATGTTCATCAGTGATATTGGCCTGTAGTTTTCTTTTTTTGTGGCATCTTTGTCAGGTTTTGGTATTAGGGTGATGGTGGCCTCATAGAATGAGTTTGGAAGTTTACCTTCCTCTGCAATTTTCTGGAAGAGTTTGAGTAGGATAGGTGTTAGCTCTTCTCGAAATTTTTGGTAGAATTCAGCTGTGAAGCCGTCTGGACCTGGGCTTTTGTTTGCTGGAAGATTTCTGATTACAGTTTCAATTTCCGTGCTTGTGATGGGTCTGTTAAGATTTTCTATTTCTTCCTGGTTCAGTTTTGGAAAGTTGTATTTGTTTCTCGATTGGGTGTTGGTTACAAAACAACAGTTGGTAAAATTTCATTAAGCTCTCTGCCTGATATGTACCCTTTGTCATAGATGTATTACATGCAATAAAAAGTTATTTTTATTGGAAATGATTATAAAAATGTATGTTCATCTTGCCAATCTTGGAAAAGGCAAGGAAAAAATGTCCAAATGGTAGGAAGGCATCTAATGGGTAAACCAAGTCAGCACATTCACAAGCTCAAAGAGAAATCCTACTACAGACTGAATGTTTGTTTCCCTCACAGAACTAATAGGTTGAAACCTAATACCCAGAGTTCTGATATTTGAAGATGGGGTCTCTGGAAGGTGATGAGGTTACAGGTGGAACCCTCAGAGGTGAGATTAGTCTCCTTACAACAGAGGACACACTGCGAATATGGCTGTCCATGATCCAGGAAGCAGGCCCTTGCCAGGCACCAGATTTGTTGGCAACTTTTTCTGCCTTGTTAACTGTGAGGAAAAAAAATTCTGTGGTTTAAAAGCCACCCAGTCCATGGTATTTTTGTTATAACAGCCCAAACTAAGACAGACTCCAGTAACAAATCTGACACACGTTTGAGGGCCGCTGGGCCGATAGCCCTGCGTTATATGGCTGCAAAGTGTGGCTACTACCATTCCTACTCCTGCTCCAATTCTAGGCTCTGCTACAGGCCCGGCACTGCATCGAGGCTCCTTTTGTAAACATGATTTCATTCATCCTCACCAAAAACCTCATGAGAAAACACCGTAACTTCCCTTTTGTAGGTGTGGAAACTGAGGCTCAAACATGTTAAACTGCTCACTTCAGGCTGTGAGAAGACCTAATGTGTGTATGGTCGCTTACACTCGTGACTGTGATCCCTGTGAGTGCAGACTATGGGCTTCCTTCACCCTACTCTTGGGCTCCAGGAAATTCCCTCCCCATTGCTGCGTGAGGTTACAGTGGCTTGTTCTTCTGATAGTCATTGTCTTCCTCTGTGGTTGTGGGTTCATTCAACCCGTGTTCTCTGTTAGTCTGAAATGCAGACAGTGGAACAGCCGTGGCCGAATCCGGCTCTCCTCTCCTGAACACATGTGGTTCGGTTCCGTGGAGCCCCACATGAAGGCTGCTAGCCTGGCCAGACTCCAGGGACTCATTGTGACTACCGTGTGCCCACTGGAACTACCAGTGTGATCACAGAAGTAACCCATTTAGAACTCGCAAAGGCTGATACAAGGGCAGATGTTTACTGAATTCTCAGAGAAGTCCTTTATTTTTCCCCCTTAAGGACACATACAAAATTATGTGTACTCAAGATGAGCAAACTGCTGGAGATCTTCTGTAGTGAAGGGTAAGAATATGGTCACTATGTGCTTCCATTAAAGATCTTTAGAGGCAGACCTCTGTTCAAATCCCAGTTAAGGCATTCACTAGGTCCCAGTTTCTTTGCCTAATAAATGTGGAAAATACCTTCATCAGAGAATTATTATAAAGATAAATGAGACAATGTGTGAGAAGTACTTAGTTCAATCTCTGCTACACGTTACACTTTTTCTTAATTGGTAAACACACTCTCACAGACTTTAATTAGCTTGCTGCATAGGGGCATCAGGCGTTATACACACATATGTACAAGCACTCACATTCACAGAATCAAAGACTTAGGACTCCCTGTCTTCTAACAGACAACAGGAAACCCTGCTTTTTGAGAGCATGTGGCCATGTGATATTTTCTAAAATAGCTGAAAAAAATAGAAAAAAATATAATTGTGATCAGTAGCATAATAAATTATCTGAAAACCAGCAATACAGGTTTTAAAGAAAAGAGTCTAAATTCTGGGAACTTCAAAAGTGTAAAATCTGTCCAACACTATGTATTTCTAAACTGCTTGCTCAAATGGCAACTTTGCCATATGTGTAGCTTGACTTGCATACTACCTTAGTCACTTCTAGAACATTCTGATACTCTGAGGCTAATAAACTCTTAATATTAACAGTCTGTAAGCCTACGTGTAATAATAGCCTTTTAATCCATTGTCTTCCCCTCTCATTAAAGACTACAAGAGTTCTGCCATCTTCCTTTATGTTTTATATGACCTCTCGGAGATCTGAGGGGGGAATCACCGGACAGAAATTAGCCGCAGTCACAGCGATGCTTGGGAGCTAGTTCACAGCATAAGCCAAGAAGACTCCGTTCCCTTCCTCACTGGCGTTTAATGATTGTACTTTCTCATTACAGTTCTCTCGCCTCAGTACAGAGAAAATAATTAGACCTTGAACATGGCAATTAAAAAGCAGATATCCTGAGTTCTGACACTGCCAGAAGACCAGCCGACTGTTAAGGAGATACTTAACGTCACCCTGGTGGCAAATTTCTAAAAGGTTATAGAGCACCATTGAGGGAAAAAAAAAAAAAATCATTCTGTAGCAAGTGTGACCTAAGAGTTTAGATGTTCTAAGTTCATGATCTTAAAAGCACACATATATCAGAGCTGATGCTTTTTAATGCTGCCATTGTTTCCTTTAAGTTGTGTGTGAATACTGTATTTCTGTGTTCTATTAAGGTCATTCTTCCATGATAACGCTAATTATAACAAAACTATAACCTCAGGTAAAGAACACCAGCAATCAAATAACCTTAGGTTGTAAAGGTAACACATGTAGTCTATAAAAATGCTGTTTGTAAGACCCAAGGAGATTCATTTGGAAAAGAAACTAAATATTCTTCATCAGCTGGCATTTCTTTGATTTCTCACTGATGTGCCTTAAAAAAAGACACTAGGATATTTCACACAGAAATAAGTGTTGCTACATCACCTAAGCACCCTTCCACCAGTGTACAAGTTAAACAGATGAGACAATAAATGTCAGTTATTTAAGCCACCCTAGCAAACTAAGCGGGGAAGGCAATGGCACCCCACCCCAGTACCCTTGCCTGGAAAATCCAATGGACGGAGGAGCCTGGTGGGCTGCAGTCCATGGGGTCGCTAACAGTCAGACAGACTGAGCGACTTCACTTTCACTTTTCTCTTTCATGCATTGGAGAAGGAAATGGCAACCCACTCCAGTATTCTTGCCTGGAGAATCCCAGGGATGGGGGAGCCTGGTGGGCTGCCGTCTATGGGGTCACACAGAGTCGGACACGACTGAAGTGACTTAGCAGCAGCAGCAGCAGCAGACTAAGACAGGTACCAACCTTAATTTCAAACACTCAGTATGATGAATTCAACTATTAGAGGTGTTACCATTTGAGCTTATCACTTTGGTCAGTTGCTCTACAAAACCATATTTACTTGAGGCACATCGTAACAAAAGATTTATTTTTGCTTAAATTGAAACTTTCCTATGGGACAGTTTATCATCTACTAACCATTGCTGTGGCTGATGCACACGTCCCTGTGGTAAGAACCTGGCGCCTGCTGCTAACAGTAAGTGAGTGAGCTGTCGTGCAAGACATTTCCCAGACCCACAGCCCGGGCTTCAGAACCTGCAGCTCCCGCTGACATCCTAACCACAACACAGGAGAGACCCTGGAGCACAGCCACCCAGCTAAGTCACTCCTGAATTCCAGATCCACAGAAACTTTACAAGAGTGGATGTTTGCTTTTTCAAACCACTAGGGTTTGGTATAATTCACTGCACAGAAATATACAGCTAACACTACATCAGCCTTTACTGGGTACACGCACTTGCCAGCTCTGTGCAAGCAGAATTATCCCTATAAGCACAACAGGGGCAACGAACTGTAAACAGAAATTTATAGATGAGGTTAAAGAATGTTTTGCTTTGCTGATGAATATGGCTTATTTTATCCTACCTTGAAAGTTGGTGTGTGATGAACAAGGTTTACTTTATCCTATCTTGGATGCTGGTATGATGGTTGGAGCTGCAATAACTACCTTACCACTAAGAGGAAAGGTCAAGGGAATTATACTGATCTTGGCCCTGATATAATTAACTTGCTGAAGTTACACTGGAAATTGCCTGCCTTTAAACTTGTTACATGAAGGAAAAATATGTATTAAAGCCATTTAAATCAACTTTTCTCTTATCCGTAACTGGAATATAATCTTTCCTTATAAAAGCTACTTCTCTATTTTATGTCATTTCAGGAATTCTGTCATACCTCCTCTGTTTTTAGTCTCAGAAAATATAATCCAATAACTGCCATGAAAGTATTAATCTATTTTTAAAAACCTTTAGAACCAGACATTTTGCTCATAGTATCTCCATCCATATCACCTGATAGCTCAGATGGTAAAGCGTCTGTCTGCAATGCAGCAGACCTGGGTTCGATCCCTGAGTTGGGAAGATCCCCTGGAGAAGGAAATGGCAACCAACTCCAGTATTCTTGCTTGGAAAATTCCATGGATGGAGAAGTCTGGTGGGCTACAGTCCATGGGGTCACAAAGAGTCGAACATGACTGAGCGACTTCACGATGATTCTGAGAAAATGTAAGGAAGATAACATTATTTATAAAATAAATGGAAAAGGAAAGGGGCAAAGAAAGTAGCCAAGATTTTAAAATATATAGAAATAGAAAAGATAAAATGGTAATGTAGGAAATACATTTTTTAAGTACACAAAAAGGAATTGATACAAAGATGATTACAAGAATTTAAAGTGTAAAATCCATTTGTTGACTACTTTGTAGTTCAAACGGTAAAGCATCTGCTTGCAATGCAGGAGACTCAGGTTTGATCCCTGGGTTGGGAAGATCCCCTGGAGAAGGAAATGGCAACCCATTCCAGTATTCTTGCCTGGAAAATCCCATGGATGGAGGAGCCTCGTAGGCTACAGTGCATGGAGTCACAAAGAGTCAGACATGACTGAGCAACTTCACTTTCTTTTCTTTCCTTTCTAGGATGTCAAAGTTTGNTCCCCTGGAGAAGGAAATGGCAACCCATTCCAGTATTCTTGCCTGGAAAATCCCATGGATGGAGGAGCCTCGTAGGCTACAGTGCATGGAGTCACAAAGAGTCAGACATGACTGAGCAACTTCACTTTCTTTTCTTTCCTTTCTAGGATGTCAAAGTTTGCAAACATCATGTACAGTAAGATTTCTGTAAGAATTAAATTTCTTTCCTAATGTTTAAACTTTGGCATTAGGCAATGCAATGTTAAACTTGAGAAGTTTTTGTTAACTGTCTTTCCTAAAATTAAGATGTGAGGTGATAATGAATTAAACCTTTGAAAACACAGAATGAGTTTGCAGGTTCTGGTTATTTTATGGGGTACATATCAAGGAGGGGGAAAAAGCAATTACTTAATCTACACAGATAAAAGAGAGATGGGATAAACGGTTCAAAGAAAACAAATATTGAATTAATTGGTGGCACAAAAAAGATTTGCTTTTTACATTCAAATAAAATGTGTCAAACACATATTGTCAAGAAGAAAAAGAAATTACAAATCAAACCTCTAAAGTTCCTCATAAGTCATCAGTGAAAACAAAACCTTTTTGGAATTTTTTATTCTTCTTTTAAAAGATAATACCTACATAATACTTCATGTATAGTAGATTGTTATGGTATCTAAAGTTTCATTCCATTTTATTTATTTATTTTTAATTTTTTAATTTTTTTTAAGAGCTTCGATTTTACTTTATTTTACTTTACAGTACTGTATTGGATTTGGCATACATTGACATGAATCGGCCACGGGTGTACACAAACTCCCAAACATGAACCCCCTCCCACCTCCCAC
>SJYX01003668.1:93763-104424 GCA_006410675.1 Oreotragus oreotragus | reverse complement strand
ATCCAACCAGTCTAAAAAAAATCAGTCCTGAATATTCACTGGGAGGACTGATGTTGAAGCTGAAATTCCAATACTTTGGCCACCTGATACAGAACGCTGACTCATTTGAAAAAACTATGATGCTGGGAAAAATTGAGGGCAGGAGGAGAAGGGGATGACAGAGGATGAGATGTTTGGATGGCATCGCTGACTCAATGGACATGAATTTGAGTAAGCTCCTGGAGTTGGTGATGGAGAGGGAGGCCTGGCGTGTTACAGTCCATGGGGTCAGAAAGATTCAGACACGATTGAGTGACTGAACTGACTGATTGAACCACAGTCATTTTCCACCACTTCCCTGTCCTGCAGCCCCCTATTTAAAGATGTGTACATTATTTTAAATATTTTTCTTACTTTCTATAATACAAACAAAAAATATTCACTATGGACTAATCCAAAATACAAAAAAAAAAAGAGATAAAAAGAAAAAATAATTTTCTGCATTTCCACTATCAGAGATAAAGTATCAATTTGGTATGTTCTTTCATACCATTTTCCATGTTGTCTTTTTTTTTTTTTTTAACCAATGTAAATAAATAATGGATGTTTTATATCATCACATCATGCCATCCTGGTGTTTATAATCTGCTTTCTTTATTTAGAATTGTGAGATGATTTTCATGCTAATAAGCATACTTTTTACTGCATAATTTTCAATGGCTACTTCTTAAAAACTCTGTAAAATTCCTTGAACTTTATGTTGGACATTAATCAGTTTCTGGGCTTTCTCTCTTACAGGCAAAACTCATTTTATTGTGTTTGGCTTCACTGTGCTTCAAAGATACTGTTTTTCTAAAAAAATGAAGGTCTGTCACAACTCTGTGTCAACAAGTCTATTGGCGCCATTTTTCCAACAGCATTTACTCACCTCATGTTTCTGTGTCACAGTTTGGTAATTCTCTCAATATTTCAAACCCTTCACTGGTAAAAAAATATTAAAACTCAGTGAAGACTCAGATGACAGTATTTTTCAGCAACAAAGTATTTGTAACTAATGTATATACATTTTTTTAGACATAATGCTATTGCACACTCAATAGACGGCAGTATAGCATCTATACTTTTACACATGGAGCACCCAAAAAAACTTGTATGACTTGCTTTATTGCAATGTTTGATTCATTGCCATGGTCTGAAGCAGAACCCACAATTTCTCTGAGATATGCTTGTATAAACAATGCTGAGGAATTCCCTGATTGTACAGTGGAGAGGATTCTGCCTGGTAATGCAGAGACATGAGTTTGACCCTGGTCCAGGCAGACTCCACATGTCACAGGGCAACTAAGCCTGTGTGCCACAACTACTGAGCCCACGTGACATAGAGCCCATGCTCCCCAAGAAGAGAAGCCAACACAACGAGAAGTTCAAGCACCACCACAAAGAACAGCTGCTCACCACCACTAGAGAAAGCCCTGAAGCAGCAATGAACACCCCACACAGCCAAAAACAAATGGGAAAAAGTGATGCTGATTGTTTCCTATGGTTAATAGTTTTGAACATGCCTGAGATCAATTACTACGGATGTGGTACAGTGCACTCCAAAAATGCTGTTGTTGACAAACCATTAGCCAGACTCATCAAGAAACAAAGGGAGAAAAATTAAGTCAATAAAATTAGAAATGAAAATGCAGAGATCACAACAGACAACACAGAAACACAAAGGATCATCAGAGACTACAATCAGCAATTATATGCCAATAAAAAGGACAACATGGAAGGAATAGACAAATTCTTAGAAAAGTACAACTTTCCAAAACTGAACCAGGAAGAAACAGAAAATCCCATCACAAGCATGGAAATTGAAACTGTAACCAGAAATCTTCCAGCAAACAAAAGCCCAGGTCCAGATGGCTTCACAGCTGAATTCTACCAAAAATTTCGAGAAGAGCTAACACCTATCCTACTCAAACTCTTCCAGAAAATTGCAGAGGAAGGTAAACTTCCAAACTCATTCTATGAGGCCACCATCACCCTAATACCAAAACCTGACAAAGATGCCACAAAAAAAGAAAACTACAGGCCAATATCACTGATGAACATAGATGCAAAAATCCTCAACAAAATTCTAGCAATCAGAATCCAACAACACATTAAAAAGATCATACACCATGACCAAGTAGGCTTTATCCCAGGAATGCAAGGATTCTTCAATATTCGCAAATCAATCAATGTAATTCACCACATTAACAAATTGAAAAATAAATGCCATATGATTATCTCAATAGATGCAGAGAAGGCCTTTGATAAAATTCAACATCCATTTATGATAAAAACTCTCCAGAAAGCAGGAATAGAAGGAACATACCTCAACATAATAAAAGCTATATATGACAAACCCACAGCAAACATTATCCTCAATGGTGAAAAATTGAAAGCATTTCCCCTAAAGTCAGGAACAAGACAAGGATGTCCACTTTCACCGCTACTATTCAACATAGTTCTGGAAGTTTTGGCCACAGCAATCAGAGCAGAAAAAGAAATAAAAGGAATCCAAATTGGAAAAGAAGAAGTAAAACTCTCACTGTTTGCAGATGACATGATCCTCTACATAGAAAACCCTAAAGACTCCACCAGAAAATTACTAGAGCTAATCAATGAATATAGTAAAGTTGCAGGATATAAAATCAACACACAGAAATCCCTTGCATTCCTATACACTAATAATGAGAAAGTAGAAAACGAAATTAAGGAAACAATTCCATTCACCATTGCAACGAAAAGAATAAAATACTTAGGAATATATCTACCTAAAGAAACTAAAGACTTATATATAGAAAACTATAAAACACTGATGAAAGAAATCAAAGAGGACACTAATAGATGGAGAAATATACCATGTTCATGGATTGGAAGAATCAATATAGTGAAAATGAATATATTACCCAAAGCAATCTACAGATTCAATGCAATCCCTATCAAGCTACCAGCGGTATTTTTCACAGAACTAGAACAAATAATTTCAAGATTTGTATGGAAATACAAAAAACCTCGAATAGCCAAAGCAATTTTGAGAAAGAAGAATGGAACTGGAGGAATCAACTTACCTGACTTCAGGCTCTACTACAAAGCCACAGTCATCAAGACAGTGTGGTACTGGCACAAAGACAGAAATATAGATCAATGGAACAAAATAGAAAGCCCAGAGATAAATCCACACACATATGGACACCTTATCTTTGACAAAGGAGGCAAGAATATACAATGGAGTAAAGACAATCTCTTTAACAAGTGGTGCTGGGAAAACTGGTCAACCACTTGTAAAAGAATGAAACTAGATCACTTTCTAACACCACACACAAAAATAAACTCAAAATGGATTAAAGATCTAAATGTAAGACCAGAAACTATAAAACTCCTAGAGGAGAACATAGGCAAAACACTCTCCGACATAAATCACAGCAGGATCCTCAATGATCCGCCTCCCAGAATACTGGAAATAAAAGCAAATATAAACAAATGGGATCTAATTAAAATTAAAAGCTTCTGCACAACAAAGGAAACTATAAGCAAGGTGAAAAGACAACCCTCTGAATGGGAGAAAATAATAGCAAATGAAGCAACTGACAAACAACTAATCTCAAAAATATACAAGCAACTTATACAGCTCAATTCCAGAAAAATAAACGACCCAATCAAAAAATGGGCCAAAGAACTAAATAGACATTTCTCCAAAGAAGACATACGGATGGCTAACAAACACATGAAAAGATGCTCAACGTCACTCATTATCAGAGAAATGCAAATCAAGACCACAATGAGATACCACTTCACACCAGTCAGAACGGCTGCGATCCAAAAGTCTGCAAGCAATAAATGCTGGAGAGGGTGTGGAGAAAAGGGAACCCTTTTACACTGTTGGTGGGAATGCAAACTAGTACAGCCACTATGGAGAACAGTGTGGAGATTCCTTAAGAAATTGCAAATAGAACTGCCTTATGACCCAGCAATCCCATTGCTGGGCATACACACCGAGGAAACCAGAATAGAAAGAGACACATGTACCCCAATGTTCATTGCAGCACTGTTTATAATAGCCAGGACATGGAAACAACCTAGATGTCCATCAGCGGATGAATGGATAAGAAAGCTGTGGTATATATACACAATGGAGTATTACTCAGCCATTAAAAAGAATACATTTGAATCAGTTCTAATAAGATGGATGAAACTGGAACCAATTATACAGAGTGAAGTAAGCCAGAAAGAAAAACACCAATACAGTATACTAACACATATATATGGAATTTAGAAAGATGGTAATGAGGACCCTGCATGCAAGACAGCAAAAAAGATACAGATGTGTAGAGCGGACTTATGGACTCTGAGGGAGAAGGAGAGGGAGAGGGAGAGGGAGGGATGATTTGGGAGAATAGCATTGAAATATGTATACTATCATGTAAGAAATGAATTGCCAGTCTATGTTCAAGGCAGGATGCAGGATGCTGGGGGCTGGTGTATGGGGATGATCTGGAGGGATGATGTGGGGTGGGAGGTGGGAGGGGGGTTCATGTTTGGCAGTTCGTGTAAAAAAATAAATACATACAAACCAAAATTCCAAAAAAATAAAAAATAAATAAAATAAAATAAAATAAAAATATGTATTTTAAAATGTGTACATGAACTGAAAATTAGATAAACAAAAACTATTCAACCAATTGCCCCCTGAAATACTAAAATGGTCCTACTTCTATAGGATTTATCACTGATCCATCTTTATAACAAATTCAGATGGAGAGTTGGATAATTCAATCTCCCTTTCTCTACCTTACACATTCAAATCCCATTAAATTTACTATCAGAAATTTGGGGTCTGAGTCATCAAAAAAAAAAAAGTTTTCTCGATTACGATTTTCCATTTCCCTAGGCAAACTTTGGCTCTTAAAAAAAAGAACAAATTTATTTCAGAGAGACAAAAAGTTGCATTATAAGTTAGAATTCAAGTATATTTAAGTACAAGTACGACTGAAGTGACTTAGCAGCAGCAGCAGTCTCCTGTTTTTCTTACAGTAGAGAAATATCCATTAAAAGTGAGGGAAAAAGGTGAGTTCACCAGAGGGTTGTAAGAAGAATAGGGCAAGCATATTTCTTTATGGCAATGAGTTTTCCCTACATTTCCAAACAATAAACAGTGAGGTTATTTAAATTGCCTATCTGACTTATGTAAGTAAGTAAATTTGAACTCCCTGTAATATAAAAATATCTTTTTACAATAGTTCTTAAGGCAGGTGTTGATATTTATTAGGTACTTGCTTTGTGTTCAGATTTATAGTAGGTCTTGTACCTGGAATAGTATATGGCCTGGAGAATCCTGTGGATGGAGGAGCCTGGTGGCTGCAGTCCATGGGGTCGCTAAGAGTCGGACACGACTGATCGACTTCACTTTCATGCATTGGAGAAGGAAATGGCAACCCACTCCAGTGTTCTTGCCTGGAGAATCCCAGGGATGGGGGAGCCTGGTGGGCTGCCGTCTCTGGGGTCGCACAGAGTCGGACACGACTGAAGCGACTCAGCAGCAGCAGCAGCAAATTCAAGTACACTAATTTCCTGTGGATACTTTTGCTCAAATGATCCTCTGTCCCCTGGCTCCTCACCATCCCTATGACAGTGCCTTCCTTTCTTCTTCTCATCCTAGGATGAGAAGTCATGAGTATTTCAGCTTTTTTTCAAGTTTTGGCATTTACTAGCACTTATCCTCCTGCCCAAGCTCACTCACCTCATTTTCAATTTGCACAAACCTATTATACTTGCATAGATTAGAATTTTGCTGGCTCCTTGAAATCTACTTTCTGTACTTATTAAGTGTTTTTGTCTTTCAAGACTTTGTAGGCTCCTTTATTCTCCCTCTGAGCCTGAGCAAAGTGGATAAACTATTGAAGGAGCATTTGTAGTTACTTTAGAGATTTTAAAGTTTGGTTCCCTGTGCTTTATAAAGAGAAGCTACTTAGCTTTTCAATCTTTTTAGTTAGACAGTTGCTACAAGAAGAGATGGCTGAGTAATTAACTTTAAAAATTGGCTCGTCAGAAAATGAAAAGATTCAATAGCTATCCATATCATCTTAAAAACTCATTTCCCCCCAACAATCGGTGTTTGTATGTATGCGTATGCACACGTGTGTTTGCAAAGAGAAAGGAGAGATAGAGCAGACATCAGTGAGAGAAAGAGTATCTACTTTATGTGAAGCACCATGATGATTGCTGTGGGATACACAATAAGAATTAAAAATAATCTGTACTTTCAGAGGTGTTGCCAGTATAAACTTTGGAGGTGGATCTGTCCACAGACACTAAAAGGAGTCTGGGGAAAGGGGCTTGAGCTGAACTGCTGAGTGTAGGTTTCCATACACAGCTGCTGCTGCTAAGTCGCTTCAGTCGTGTCCGACTCTGTGTGACCCCATAGACAGCAGCCCACCAGGCTCCCCCGTCCCTGGGATTCTCCAGGCAAGAGTACTGGAGTGGTTGCCATTTCCTTCTCCAATGCATGAAAGTGAAAAGTGAAAGTGAAGTCGCTCAGTCGTGCCAGCTCTTAGCGACTGCATGGACTGCAGCCCACCAGGCTCCTCCATCCGTGGGATTTTCTGGGCAAGAGTACTGGAGTGGGGTGCCAGTGCCATTGCCATTGCCTTCTCCATCCATGTAGAGCAGCTGATTTCAAATTCCAGCTCTGCTCTTCCGTGACCTTGGGGAAACAATTAACACCTGCTGAGCCTCAGGTCATATGTCTCTAGAGGTTAGCAGCACCTCGCTCCTGTGGTAGCTATAAAAATAGAGATAAAGTAGGTCATGTGCCCAGTGCATGGTAGATGGTTAATAAATAGGAGTTGTTATTATGGAAATAGCTAGCAGCTGCATGTTTGCAAACTGAACACTTTGCAACTGTACCTAGAATGCAAAATGGACACTCTGTGTACCCAGATGCAAACTTAGTTTTATTTCAAGAAGTTGGCTCCAAATAAAAATGTAGTTTTTAGGACAGGAGTCAACTTTCAATGCTGTTTAAGCAGTGTGGGCCATGTTAGAGACTTTGAGGTCAGCAAGGCATATGAAATTAAGGAGTCAAATAAAACCCTTATGGTTTAAAATCAGCTGATCTAATCTGGTAAGAGGAAGCTCAAGGGTAATCTCTTTGTGCAGAAAAAGTTTTGTCCTCTGGTTACTTCATCCATACTCAGAAAACACTGCATCTTATTTTAAAAGTAGATCTATATGAGCTGCTGTAAATGAAGGCCCATGACATACAGATGTGTGTGCTAACTACAAATTGGCACTTGTCATCTACTTCTACATGCCTCTGATGTGAGGAGCTGATTCATTTGAAAAGACCCTGATGCTGGGAAAGATTAAAGGCAGGAGGAGAAGTGGACGACAGAGGATGAGTTGACTAGATGGCCTCACCGACTCAATAGACATGCGTTTGGGTAAACTCCAGGAGCTAGTGATGGACAGGGAGGCCTGGCGTGCTACAGTTCATGGGGTTGCAAAGAGTCAGACACGACTGAGCGACTGAACTGAACTGATCTACCTCTACAAAGACTGAATAATGAACTGCTGCAGTTGCTGACCTTCAGCACCCCTGAAAGGAGTTCAGGGTGGAGGTCGAGAATAAGGCACACTGTGTTCTGGGGAAAACTAGCAGAACAGGTCTTCAGATAGATATTTTTAGAAGATTTTATGAGCCCAATACTTGCATTGCCTCATATCTAGAAAAGCACTAAAATCCTTCATAGTGACATCTGCTCCTCATGACTAGCAGTAACCTTCTGAAAAAAGTGTATGTTTGTATGATTTAATTCCCTTTTATCAAAATCACATATATATTAACCTTCCCCCTCTTTGGAGCAGTTTCTTAGAGCTACCTGAAATGCTGTCTCCCAGGCTATGGCCCTCATTTTGCCAAATGAAACTTAACTTACTTTTTTTTCAGTTGGCATGAGAAAAATTATAGTGAACATCTGAAGTTTGTATAAATCCATTCCCTCAGTTTCTGGTAATGTTTTATCTAGAGACCATCTCTCCCCTTAGTTAGTCAAGGTACCCCAGTCAAGAGGAAGGCTTGTGACTCAAGCTAAGCAATCTGACATTTCCCTGGGAGTCTGAATCTCAACAGAGCTGATGCATACTTAAAACAGGGGTTCCTGCTACCACAGAATGACAGAATGACTCTGATTCCTGTCCTTTCCAAATATCTATTCCTAGCTCTTCAACATTTATTCAATTTTCCTTAAGGAAGAAATGTGCTTTAGCATATCAGTGACATTCTTTGTGTCCCCCATCTACAGATATCATACCTTGAATTTTTTTTCCAATAAACTGCTTTTGCTTTTAAGTTAGCAAGAGTAGACTTCTTTACTTTCAAATAAGAACCCTAAAGTACAGTGATAACGTAATGAACATTGCACTTGTTTTTATATGTATATTTTAAACTCATTTGCTCTATAAACTTTTGTACTAGTTTTTTCTTATAATGTTTATTATTTTTATAAGTAAATAGCACTAATAAATTAGAAAGAAATTTAGGTAACCAGGTGAATTCTCTGCAAACAAACTTCATTTGAATCCTCTTTACAAGCTAGGAGCAATTTTTACTAACAGTCTGGGCTGCTGCTGCTACTGCTGCTAAGTCGCTTCAGTCGTGTCCGACTCCGTGTGACCCCATAGACAGGGCAGCCCACCAGGATCCCACGTCCCTGGGATTCTCCAGGCAAGAACACTGGAGTGGGTTGCCTTAATGAACATTGCACTTGTTTTTATATGTATATTTTAAACTCATTTGCTCTATAAACTTTTGTACTAGTTTTTTCTTATAATGTTTATTATTTTTATAAGTAAATAGCACTAATAAATTAGCAAGAAATTTAGGTAACCAGGTGAATTCTCTGCAAACAAACTTCATTTGAATCCTCTTTACAAGCTAGGAGCAATTTTTACTAACAGTCTGGGCTGCTGCTGCTACTGCTGCTAAGTCGCTTCAGTCGTGTCCGACTCCGTGTGACCCCATAGACAGGGCAGCCCACCAGGATCCCACGTCCCTGGGATTCTCCAGGCAAGAACACTGGAGTGGGTTGCCTTCCTTCTCCAGTGCATGAAAGTGAAAAGTGAAAGTGAAGTAGCTCAGTCGTGTCCAACTCTTAGCGACCCCAAGGACTACAGCCCACCAGGCTCCTCCATCCATGGCATTTTCCAGGCAAGGGTACTGGAGTGGGATGCCATTGCCTTCTCCAGAGAATCTGGGCAGCAGCATTAAAAACAGTTACCAGTACCATACCAGAGGGAAGTCAGGAGAGGTACTGAAAGCAGAGAAAGGGCTGCAATGGGGAGGTTCAAGGGTACTAGCTGCCCCGTGTTTTGTTATTATTGATACAGTAGAGAAAACAGGTCAGGAGACACTACCAAAGGAAAGATTAATGGTATACTCCTAGATCCCAAGAAGAGAGGGTACACCCCATCATGCTGGACACAGAAGGAAGACAGAAGGAAGCTGGTCAGGAAACAGAGGGGCAAAGGAAAACTATGATTTGCATTTCAAAGGTATACTTATGGGTGAATTGTTTACTCTTTAGGAACTGGCCGTCGCTAAAAGGGGCAGTCCCTCCAAGGTGAGGAGGGATGTCAAAGCATCTAAATTCAGAAAGTATAAGATATGGTTAATACATCTCACCTTCTAGATATGACTCTTGAATTCCTACTCCTTCCACAATCCATGGAAGTTCAAAACTTTCTCTGGAAGATCTACAAATTTTCAAGAAAGGTAGCATTTTATTCTCAGAGTATTCCTGATCTCTGGGGTTCTGCATTTTTGCATTTATTTCTATTTTATACCATAGAATCTCAATGTATGATGCAGTTCTCTCTTCAGTTTCCAGGAGAAGGGGATGGAGCGGTGAAACACACTGAAAACACTATGTGTCAAAGGGCAATAGCTATATGTTCAGTTCAGTTCAGTTCAGTCATTGCAACCCCATGGAATGCAACACGCCAGGCCTCCCTGTCCATCATCAACTCTCAGAGTTCACCCAAACTCATGTCCATCGAGTCAGTGATGCCAACCAACCATCTTATCCTCTGTTGTCCCCTTCTCCTCCTGCCCTCAATCTTTCCCAGAATCAGGGTCTTTTCAAATGAGTCAGCTCTTCGTGTCAGGTGGCCAATGTATTGGAGTTTCAGCTTTTGCATCAGTCCTTCCAATGAACACCCAGGACTGATCTCCTTTAGGACGGACTGGTTGGATCTCCTTGCAGTCCAAGGGACTCTCAAGAGTCCTCTCCAACACCACAGTTCAAAAGCATCAATTCTTTGGCACTCAGCTTTCTATACAGTTCAACTCTCACATCCATACATGCTGCTGCT
This sequence comes from Oreotragus oreotragus, assembly GCA_006410675.1. Lineage (NCBI taxonomy): Eukaryota > Metazoa > Chordata > Mammalia > Artiodactyla > Bovidae > Oreotragus > Oreotragus oreotragus. The sequence continues at coordinate 94,041 of SJYX01003668.1, read as the reverse complement.
GCTGCTGCTGCTGCTGCTAAGTCACTTCAGTCGTGTCTGACTCTGTGTGACCCCATAGACGGCAGCCCACCAGGCTCCCCCATCCCTGGGATTCTCCAGGCAAGAATACTGGAGTGGGTTGCCATTTCCTTCTCCAATGCATGAAAGAGAAAAGTGAAAGTGAAGTCGCTCAGTCTGTCCGATTGTTAGCAACCCCATGGACTGCAGCCCACCAGGCTCCTCCATCCATTGGATTTTCCAGGCAAGAGTACTGGGGTGGGGTGCCATTGCCTTCCCCG
>SJYX01003668.1:65014-81731 GCA_006410675.1 Oreotragus oreotragus | reverse complement strand
AAAAAAAAAAAGGCAGAGACGTTATTTTGTCAACAAAGGTCCATCTAGTCAAGGCTATGGTTTTTCCAGTAGTCATGTATGAATGTGAGAATTAGACTATAAATAAAGCTAACACTGAAGAATTGATGCTTTGGAACTGTGGTGTTGGAGAAGACTCTTGAGAGTCCCTTGGACTGCAAGGAGATCCAACCAGTCCATCCTAGAGGAGATCAGTCCTAGGTGTTCATTGGAAGGACTGATGTAGTTTCAGCTTCAGCTGAAACTCCAATACTTTGGCCACCTCATGCGAAGAGTTAACTCATTGGAAAAGACCCTGATGCTGGGAAAGATTGAGGGCAGGAGGAGGACGGAAAGACAGAGGAATAGATGGTTGGATGGCATCACTGACTCAATGGACATGAGTTTGGGTAAACTCCAGGAGTTGGTGATGGACAGGGAGGCCTGGCATGTTGCGGTCCATGGAGTCGCAAAGAGTTGGACATGACTGAGCAACTGAACTGAAGAATAAGCAATCTCAAATAAAGTCTTTGTATGTCTGGCCTTTGAATGTTTCTCCAATGGTCATCTAACCTTACTACTACCAGCTACACTGATTTTCTTTTTGTTACTCCGGTGCACTTAGGTTCTTCTCTTTCACGCTACATAGTTTCTTTTTCTCCTTTAAGATTCAGCATAACAGTGGAAGAAGTGAAGTGAAGAAGTGAAGTGGCTCAGTCGTGTCCGACTCTTTGCGACCCCATGGACTGTAGCCTACCAGGCTCCTCCGTCCCTGGGATTCTCCAAGCAGGAATACTGGAGTGGGTTGCCATTTCCTTCTCCAGGAGATCTTCCCAACCCAGGGATCGAACCTGGGTCTCCTGTATTGCAGGCAGACACTTTACCATCTGAGCCACCAGGCAAGTGGAGGAAGGGACTAATTGAGAGAATAGCATTCAAACATATACATTACATATGTAAAATAGATAGCCAATGGGAATTTGCTGTATGACACAGGGAGCTCCAACCTGGTGCTCTGTGACAACCTAGAGAGGTGGGATGAGGTGGGAGGTGAGAGGGAGGTTCAAGAGGGAGGAGACATATGTCCATCTATAGCTGATTCATGTTGATGTATAGCAGAAGCCAACACAATGCTGTAAGGCAACTACTCTCCAATTAAAAATATAATAATAATAAAAAGATTCAGCATAAATATTACTTTTATAAGAAAGGCTTCCTGATAAAGGACATAGGTCCTGCCTTGTCCTTCTCTCACTTTCGTATTTGTTCCCATCACAGTACCTATTGCTATCTGCTGAGACTTTTTAGCCATCTGCCTTCACTCTAGGAATATCATCTATTCCCCAGGTAACTACAGCACCTATCAACTGCCCAATAAATGGTAGGTATTCAAGAATGTTTTTTGAATGAATGAATGAATTAATGGATGAATGCCCTACAAGAGCAGGGACCATTTCTGCCATACCCACATCAGTGTCCTCATTGCCTAGCACAAGAGAGAAACTCAATAAATGTGTGTTGACTTAATTATTTAACCCCTATGGTATAACCAAGGAAACTGAGGTGTAGAGAGTTTAAGCAGCCTCCCCTTAATCACACAGGCACTAAAGAGACAAAGTCAGGACTTAAACCCAAATGTCTGACAACACAATCCTTGAAATACTGGTGCTGGAAGGGACTTTGGAGATTATCTTGTCTAACAGCTTGATTTTACAAATGAAGAAAATGAAGCTCAGGATGTGAAATGACACATCCAAGTCATTTGTTTTGACCTGTGTTATACGGCCAGTTCTATAATTAGCTAGGTTGGTAAGCTTACTCAGATTACCTCTGTCTTTCATTTTCCTTATCTGTAAAAGGAGCTGGGACGTCTTGGTGGCATTATTTAATCATTCCTTCCAGCTCAGAAATTTGATTCTTCCTTTCTAAGTTTGCTCCTGACTCCTCCCCTCATATTTTGGGATTAGAGAGAAAACTAAATTGCATTTTACATGGTTTGTTCTGTACTTCAATAAAACCACTAGAAGAAAAAAAAAGTGAGGAAGAATAGTAGTTTCTCAAGTTTTATGTACTTTAGGAAGAGTAAGAGAAGCCCCCTAAAGGGGAGATAAAAGTTATATCTCCAGCTGCTAGCCATAGTTGAAAAAAAAATGTCTATAATAGTCATTTAGAAGAAATATCATTATCAATCCCTGTAATGAGGCGATAAATTGAAAAAGAAAGGGATAAAAATAATGTTCATGGAAATGTAACTGAATATAAAATTCCTTGGTGTGTTTACAAGAAAATGAATAACCCCACATTTCTGTGGGTTTCACTTTAACTGCTGGTGAAAAGTGACTGATATTGCAAGAAGACAAACCATTCTTATTTATACTCAAAATGTCAAATCCCATTTGCACTGAAAATGCCATCACCTTGCATAACTCTATCAACTTAACCTGCACAGAAAGCAAAAGCTAAAAGCAGAATATGAAGAGACATGGTATATAAAGCCACTCTCTTTTCTCTGCACCCTTAATGAAACACCCTGATTTCCTGCAACCATTCCAAGATGGAAATGTTTTGAATTCTAAAATAGCTTAGCACCAATGTGTCATAATTATCTGAAACTATATTTAGAATGATGAAGTTTGCCATGAAATCTAAAATACGCTTCAAATGTCAGTCTTATTTTTAATTAATATACCAATCCACCTTTGTAATAATCAAGTTTTACAGTCTCCCAGTGCTGAATAACTTGGATGCTGTTTGTGTGTATGTGTGTTTAATCTCACAATTATGATGATATAGTTCTCCTATAGATCCTTCTTTCTCCTACAGATTGTCAAGGGAAATCTGATTTCATCCCAGTAGTATATTTTGTCTATAAAACCAAACAGTATGAAATGAAAGTCTTGTCATACTGGTCACAAGTTAACAAAATCATTTTAACACCACCACGTTTACCATCCTTATGATCTGAAATTTGTTGTCAGAGGGCAATATGGTATAGTGCTTTACTCGACTTGCTTCTTTTATTTAAATTCCAGGGTAATAGAAATGGGAGCCCTATTTGTAAGGAAGTATACACTTTAAAGTATATAATGAGTTTTAAAATACTGCCAAATAAAAAAATGGTTCACTTGTTTCATATTCCTTTTTAGGTATCTTCCATGTTTCTGCTGAATTTTTAATATTTGATAGAAAAAATGTTATTCACGTGGAACCCCAGCCTTCTCAAATTGCCATATATGAATGGAAAGTATATCTTTTGATCCCACCTTTCCAACCTTTACAGACTCATTTGGTGAGAAAGAGACGATAATTTACTAGAAGCTCCACACTAATTATGTGTGAACTGAACTGGTGTCTTGAGACTTCTCTGCAATTGCAAATAGCAACATATCAGTTGTAGATTAGGTAAGGTTGCCGATAAACAAGAAAAGTGCAAATTTTAGAGTGTTTAGAAACATTTTTAAGCAACTTGACATAGTAAATTTTTTCACCTATAAAAACGTAGGTAAGTGCTTTGTTTATTTTAGTTTACTATTATTAGCAATTTGCTTTTACTGAAACCTTAAAAAGGTATTCCTCAATCATTTGGAAATTCAAAATGTGATACTTCCCCAGTGATAATTTGAAAACCACTGTCATAGACAAATGTCTTAGTTCACTTGTTATAAAGAACCATGTCAGTAGAAATAGAGATAACAAACAAACCCCCAAAGCCTTTAGTGTGTGTGAGAAGTCACTGGTGTATGTTGCTAGGTCAATGATACTCACTTGGTTCTTGCTCAACTGACCTGAAATAAAACAGGTGAACTTTGGACTCAGGTCTCCTGCAGCATCATGGTGTCGCCAAGAACAAAAACTTCAAGTGATCATTTGGTTAACAGTTCTCAAGATTATAAGGCTGAAAGGCATTGCTCTGTTCACAGGTCACAATGTAGACTTTAGATCTCTCCTTTGATGTGGCTGAGTATCTGCTCACCCTTTATTACCCTTAAGAAGATAAAAAAACAATCAATATTAAAAGACTCTAGTATGCTTTTAAATACTTTTAAAATTAGCAAACACTTGTTGGGGTGTTTGCTAATAAATTTATCAGTCAATATCCAATGCACAACTCATATGTGCCAGATAAGACACTAGGTGCAAACAGCTTGCTCTCCTGTTATTTTAAGGAAATGATGCTGTGAAACTTATAGCAGATGGGATCTGACCTTTAAAGGACTGGAAAAGACTTATTCAGAGGACATGTTCTTTAGCTGGGACCTGAGGATGACTAGGAAAGCAGGGAAGAGTGACAGGGAGAGTTGTCCAGGCAGAAGAAAACTAGGTTAATTCTTGCTTCCATGGAGCCTGTTTTATTGTGTGTGTATTCACTTCTTAATGAAAAACACTAGCCCCACATAATTATACAATTGAACAACCTTGAACAACACAGGTTTGAACTACATGGGTCCACTTATACGTGGATTTTTTTCAATAGTAAATACTCTTGTAATACATGATCTAAAGTTGGCTGAATCCACGGGGAACATTGACTACAAGTTAAATGTGGACTTTTGACTGCGTGGAGGCTGCTGCTGCTGCTGCTAAGTCACTTCAGTCCTGTCCGGCTCTGTGCGACCCCAGAGATGGCAATCCACCAGGCTCCCCCGTCCCTGGGATTCTCCAGGCAAGAACACTGGAGTGAGTTGCCTTTTCCTTCTCCNGTTAAATGTGGACTTTTGACTGCGTGGAGGCTGCTGCTGCTGCTGCTAAGTCACTTCAGTCCTGTCCGGCTCTGTGCGACCCCAGAGATGGCAATCCACCAGGCTCCCCCGTCCCTGGGATTCTCCAGGCAAGAACACTGGAGTGAGTTGCCTTTTCCTTCTCCAATGCATGAAAGTGAAAAGTGAAAGGGAAGTCACTCAGTTGTGTCTGACTCTGCGACGCCTTGGATTGCAGCCCACCAGGTTCCTCTGTCCATGGGATTGGACACCCCTAACTCACGACTGAGCGACTGAACTGAACTGAACTCCATGTTGTTCAAGGATCAATTTTAGTGATTTTCATCACTAAAATCTTGCTCTTACCTTCTACATATCACCTGAACTCTTTTTTTTTTTCTTTTAAAAATTTTTCCCATCAACATTCATCCAGTTCTAAAATGTTATTTACAGCAGGGCTATACCAGCAAGCATGGGCAAGACTTAGGTATTTCTTTAATCTATATACAGCTTCCAAAACCTATGCTTTTACAAACTCTCTTTGATCCAGCTTTCAGTCGCTGCCTCTCAAATCCCTGCCACCAATAAGATTCTTAATGTGCAATGAACTTCAGCCTGACAGTTCCCATATCTCAAGCTCTTGCTGCATTTGGCCTGGGTGGGATCATTTCTAGATGCAGAGGTGGACCATATGACCCAGGCTAGGCCAGCTAAACAATGTACTTCGCTGATACATTGTGACAGGCTTATGAGAACCAACAAAAATGATGAACATTTCCAATATAGTAGAAAAAAGAATGAGAGATGGCGAGAAACAATTTTTGATTATGTTGTTTCAATCTCCTATACAGACTTTCTTTTTTCTCAAAATATAGTTGACATATAACATTGTAAAACTCTAAGATATATAACATGTTGATTCAATACATTCATATATTGTAGTATGATTGCCATTGTAGTGATAATTACCACCTCTACCACATCCCATAATTATCATTGCTTTTCAGTGGTTGGAATAATTATGATCTAGTGTCTTAGAAAGTTTGATGATTATAATATAATATTGTGGTCTATATTTACTATACTGCACATTAGATCTCTAGGGCTTATTTACTACTAGCTACAATTTATACCCTTAAACAATCTCTCTCCTAACCCCTCTCCCGTCCCCTGGTAACCACCATCTTTCTCTGTTTTTACAAGTTTGGCTTTTTAGATTCCACATATAATTGATATGATACAGTTTTGTCACTCTTTGTCTGACGTCTCACTTAGCCTAATGTCCTCAAGGTAAGGTCCATCCATGTTGCAAATGCAGGATGTCCATGCAGACATTCTTGCAGCCAATGTATTCCTGGAATTATTCACTAGAGATAACGATCTCATCTTTTTTTTTTCTTAGTGTGTTTTCGGGTTGGGTTTTCTTTCACTTGCAAATGTGAGTCCTAACTTTCATGTATCTATAATCTATGTCACTCTTTCGATTTGTGTATTAGCAGCAGGTGTGTGAAAAGCAGTGACCAACGTCCTGAAGGATCCAACAGAAGACAAGGTCATCACATTTCAGGAAGAGTGAGGTATCAGTTCACTCCAGCCAGGGCCACTAGGTACACCTCCGTGGATGAACAAGGTGAGGATTTATTAGTAAAAGAGAGTACCTTCCATAAGGACATATGGGCATCTTAATAAGAGAGGATTAGAAAGGAGTTATAGTATTTTGAGGCTGGGACTAAGGAAATAGGAGCTTTCTGGATTGAGGGCTGTCTGAAAGAAGTAACAATTTTATGACAAGCTATCTCAATAAATTGTATCTATAAGAAAGGCAGTCTAAAGTGAAATGCAGTTGGTAAAGAAGGGCAGTGCTTCATATTAGCCAAGAAAGGTGATGTTTGGTACTCTGTGGATTGCACAGTGATTTTATTTATTGAAAAAATTATGAAGTGGGCTTAAGTTTTCTCATCTTTCCAGACCAAGAGTGCTCCTGCCTGATGCTTCCATTCTGTGGGGTTGTTCATGTCCAACTGGAGAACAGCTCATCTAGCTGTGAGTATCAGGCCAGCTTCTAACACTGAGGACTGCCTGTGAGCATCAGACTGGTTTCCAGGTGTTTCTCTCTTTCTTGGAAGATAAGAGATGCAGAGTCACAGTGTAGGGGGTCTATACCCCTTTTAATTTGAACTTGGCACTTCTGTTTCCAGCAGCCACTCCCTGCACCAGCAGAATAGGAAGCTGTCCACCTCATTTTGTTTGGAGAGGGCTAAGAATGCTTTGGCATAACACCTTACTTTTTCTGTCGCTGAATAATGACAGAATTCCCATTAACAAGGGTCAAACTTCCTCACTGCCTAAGGAAAGAAGTGTCATAAAATTAAAATTCCTCCAGTGAAGGCAGCATATTATTTACCTCTGACCTCTCCCAATAAAGCACTGGTGACATCCAAGACAGGGAGGATGTTGATGATTTCTCCAAAAGGAACTATGAAGGAATCTCATTCCTTGACGCGGCATAGCATTCATAGAGGAATCCTAAGTTCTTCTTTCCCACAGAGGGAGGTGACCTCACACTCCTTGAGGATTCCCTGTTCTTCTCCCCCACCTACCACACAAGGGGCCACCAGGAGGTAAAAGACAGAGAGAAAGGGTAATTTGAGACCCAGCTATGTAGGAACCATGAGGTTGAGCCCTCACCTTAAGGAAATAGGGTTCCATGCTTTGTTACATGCATTGCAAAGCTGGCAAGAAATGCAATAGGTCTGCCAAACTCAGAACTTTCTCCCACAAACTTTAGGGCCCTGTAATACTCCTGTGTCTGTCGTAAACATATCTCTTTAACTTCTACTCGGTCTTTTGACTTCTTTCCTTCCTACTATTGAACATATCATCAAGCCGTAGTAATTTCCCTTCTGAATGGTCCTTTGCCCTCAATAATGACCTCAGGCCAGAGCACATGGGAAGGTATTGGAATAATTTGATTTCTCCAAGAATGTTCTATCCCTCTCCTGCCACCTCTCATTTTCCTTCTGCTCCTAAATAGTTGTCAACTCATCTTAGCCATATTTCCTCCTATTTACCCTATGAAGAAAAGGCTGGGGTTGGAAGACACAAGTGTGATTTATTTTATTTTGTTGCCAGAAAGATCTATTTGTACTGTATGACCCATTTCATCCTCTTTAATCTTTCTTTCTAATTCATCTCCTCCAACTGGAATAGTCATTCAATAACAAACATCTACTGCTAGGCACTCAGTGAAGGAGACTGGTATCAGATAGTTTCTTGATAAACAAAGGAAAAAGAAAAGCATCCGTGAGCCCTGGACGTAACAGGCTCTGGGTAGGAGGTTTTCATGAAGGTGGATGAGGGGCAAAGAAAGGAGAGTATCGCCTTTCATTGCTTCACAATCATGTCTTTGGGGATGCTCAGTTGCAGCACTTGCAGTCATGTCACAGTGACCCCACGAATGCAAAACTTTAACGGAAGAGACTCAACTCATGATCCTTAGGATATGAAGACTCTGGCTCCAGCCACTCCCCAAGTGACCTGGGGGATTTCAACCTTCTCATTGGAGAACACAAGACAGTTAATGTGCTACTGTGGAAATCAGAACTAAACACTAAAAAATGTAGCTTTGAAACAGTGTGGTCCAAGAAATCGCTGAGGTTTGGACTGAGATATATTTGTTGTAGGATAAGAATAGGTATGTTAATCTCATGCAATTTTATCCTTTTGGTTTTTCTGGTTTTGAAATGATCTTATTTTTCAATAACCTTAATAAAATTTGAGTTTGAGAGAAGCGTAAAAAAATCCATATTTCATCCCAGATCAATGTTCTGCTCTATTTTAATTTTTAAGGCAATGTGAAAATAGAGATTCAAAAAATAAAACAAAGAATGTCTTTGCTAATCGTGAAAACTGATGTGCAGTGGGGTATGTATTTTGAAGCATATGAGCTTCCAATACAAATGACATTTTTGTGGCTTGCCCCCAAGTGGTCAAAAGGTCACTGTAAGAAACTGCTTCAGTTGTTACCAAAATCATGATACATTTAGGAAGAAAAAATAAAACTTGTATATTACAAACTTCTGGGGACTCAATTCATAGGTGATCATATGTGTGCTTTTTTCAGTTTTTTATATCCTTTATTTTTACAAAAAATTATAGTAGTGTGGGTATCTGAGAGGCAGAAACCATAGAGAACTACAGTATGTAATACCCAGCTATGTAAATCAGTTTCAGTCTGCCTTTTGCATATATCTGCCACATTTTACTCTGCCCATGTTTCTGCTATTCATCTATTGTTGGAGAAAACTCCCACTGGTATCGTACACAATGTCCACAGGTATTATAAATATCCTTTCATTTTTCTCCACTGAGGGATAAAGCATGGGGTCAATTCAAAGTCAATCTTAAATTTTTAAGGCAGGCAAGTATATCATTTGCATACAGATCAGCAAGCTGTCCTTTACTTAGGGAAAGATTTACCGATACTTTAAAATCAGGCCTAATCTATAAAACAAACAAGCACAGAGCTAAAACTAAGCCGAGAGAAAGAAACAGAGAGAGAAAGAAGACAAATCAAATTTTAATAGCTTTAAAATGTTTGTCACGGAAGAAAACTTTTTTCTGTAAATTGCTTTTGGTTAAGATTTCAAAACCCAAGTGTGAACTAAATTGGGGACCGTGGTCCAGGAGTGCTCTGGAGTGACTCTGAGGTGTTGGGCATCATTTAATTGTCACTTAAGTTACCACCATAAAATGTAGTTTATAGGCCCAGATTGGTTTGGAGGTTTTGTTGCTATTATTTAAATAAAATATTTTCAATTATCTTTGGCTTGATCATTGCACATTTGCAGCTTGCTTTGGTCAAACAGAACTTATCCGCACATGTCATCCTCTGAAAGTCATTCATCTTCTTCTGCTCATCCTGAGGGAAAGATGTGTTATCCCAGGAGAAGCTAACACAGATGACCAGAATACAGACACGTGTCCTGCTCCAGTCATGGGGATCACTCTCTCAGAACGCCTAAGAGGGCTGCCTGCTTGGCCAGAAATCAGCATGAAAGAGCAGGGCAGAAAGAGCCACAAAGACAAGCCACACTTAGTCTAAGTGAGTCAGTGGCTGAGTGAACACACGAGTTTTGGTGCACCAGACCCCGAGACACCAGAATTGGCTTTTGTTACTCTGCCCAGACTTTCTCCTTTTGCATCCTCACCATCATCCACCACATGGCTATGCTGAGGTCGAGCCTTTCGCTCTTCTCAGGATAGTGCATGGCCTCTCACACTAGTTCCGATTTAACCCATTTTGCAGAATCAGTTTTTCAAACTTTCTGAGGCATTAGCCTACAGGGTAAACTCCTGGAAGCAAATTATTAGTCTTTCAACAACTACGAAAAAATACTAAAAATAAAAAGTGGTCATTATTAAGTTAATTTTAGAAAATACACAATTATTACAATCAGCAAAAAAACTCCCACAACTACAAAATTACCAAAAAATTACCCAAAAGAAAAAAAAAGGAAAAGAGCCCTGACAGGGTAAAGGAGTCTTCCTAACACACTCCAAACGCTATCCAGGCCATTGTTCCTAAGTGCACTCTGGAAGCACTATTTTCCTTGAGCTGTTGATAGGTGTTTCACACACATACACACAAGCACAAAGTTGGAAGCTCTAGGGGAAAGAGTCAGAATTTCCCTGAGGTGTCAATGTGTTTATGTGAACTTCGGGTCTCAAAATATGAGCAGTCTATACATCATTTTCCAAAACTGTTTGTCCACAGAAATCTCTTCTGAGGCATGTGCCTAGGTATAATAACCCTTTTCTTCTTGGTGACATCAATCGTGAGATAATTAGATACAAGTACATTTTCAAGATCACTCCTCTGATCTTTCGAGACACTTCCTTGAACACCATGTCTCATGTCCTTCTATCCCTACCTCTCGTCCATCCTTCTCCTAGTCCCATTCACATCCTTTCAGCTGTCTCTCTCTGGCTTTCAGACTTCACCCAGGCATGCTTTCTTCAAGAAGTTGCATAGCTTCCATTGGGTATTAGTTTCATGAGCTACTGTAATAAATGACCAACAATTGAGTGGCTTCTAACAACAGAAATTTATTCTTGCACAGGTCTAGAGCTCAGAAGTGTGAAATCAAGGTGTTGGGAGAACCATACTCCCTCTGAAGGCACTAGGGGGAAGTTCTGTCTTGCCTCTCTGCCAGCTTCTGGAGGCTGCAAACATTCCTTAGCTTTTGGCAACAAAACTTGAATTTTCACCTCCATTCTCACATGGACTTTTCTTCTCTTTCTCTTCTCCTTCTCTTCTCTTATAGAGACATTGCTTTGGATTTGAGACCCTAATCTCAAATGATCTCATCTGGAGATCCCTAATTACATCTGCAAAAACCCTTTTTCTGAATAAGGTCACATTCACAGCTTCTGGGTGAACATATTTTGGGGAGAGCCACCAGTTAACCTACCACACACACCACCAGGCTGAACTTTCACTGCCTGCCCCCAGCACTTCCCCAGGACCTTTGACAAGTCTTCATCACAGCACTTACCCTGCTGTGTTACAATGACCGTGCCCCACCTCTCATCACATTGCACCACCCTGTGAGATCCTGAGAGAAACACCACTCCTTGATTTGTCTCTGAATTTCCATCACCAAGTGGATAATGATGTTTCTGTAAATATCTGAAGGAACAAATGAACTATCCTTCTCGCACTGTTACGGCTGCTGCTATATACCCTACTTCCTTTCCCTACATGGTCTTTATATGATTATTCAAAGATCTCAAAATCCCAGTTCTCCTCCCATGGAATCCACTTTATACCTTTGGGGACATTTATAGAGGTTCCAAAGCTGCTCAGAGCACAGCTTTTGAGACTCTCTGATACAATTCAGACTTCTTAGTGTAACTTATACGCGTCTTCCCTTTCTTGTTTTGTATCTTCAGCCCCATTTCTCCAGCCCCATGTCTCCTCCGTCCAGAACATGCTTCAGTCACACACACGATGTTCCCGTTCTCCTCCAGGCCTCTGAACGTGCTGTGAACTCTTTCAATGCCCTCATCTGCTGCCTCCTGTCTGCTCCTGTCCCTCTCTCCTGTCCACACTACTGGGGCGTCACCTGGCTTATTCATCTTTTGAGTATCAACCTAGATGTTATCCTCCCCTACACAACGTTCCTGGAATCAACCAAGTCAGAAGTAAATGCTCTTTTGACGCTCTTAAAACTCTTACATGTGATTCTTCAGCACCATATTGCAGTTGTCTGCTTGCTTATCTGTTTCTTCCATTAGATTAGGAAGAACCCGAGAGCACGGCCATGTTTTGGTACAGAGAAGGCATTCAACACAGACGTGAGGAATGAAGTAAGGAAGTGCCTTCCAGAACGAGCCAAGTGCCTGCTAGGACAGGGATCCATCCAGTCCTCCTCAATCTCTTCTCCTCCTCCCTACAGGTCTGTGCTCACATGTGGGTGACAGATCTGGGTTAGTGAACTCCCCAGCATCACCCAGAAGAATGCACCCACTCATCTGCTTCTATATGCTTCCAGCCATGGGGAAAGAGGATCTATTTTCTGGCATTGATGCTTGCTGCATTTTAATGAAAATAAAAATATCATTTCCTTTTCTCACATTAATGCTGAGAGACCACTCTTGTATAAGCAGTCACCAAACTTCCTTTCCTTTTTTTTTCCTTTGCCTCCTATACCTCGTTTAGATTCTACTGCTTGTTGCATCAGAATAAATCATCAGGGCCTGGCAAATTTAAGCAGTTGATAACTTTCCTAGTTTTTCCTGTGGGCTGGATAGGCTTTTGGCAGAGGTGCTGTCATACAGAAGAGGCTGTTTGGGACTTCCCTGGTGGTCCAGTGGCTAGGACTCCATGCTCCTAATGCAAGGGGCCAGGGTTCAACCCCTGGTCGGGGAACTGGATCCCACATACCACAATAAGAGGTTGCATGCCACAACAGAGGATCCCATGTGCCCCAGCTAAGACCCAGCACAGCCAAATAAATAAATAAATACAGTATTCAAAAAAGAAAAGAAGAGACTGCTTCAAGATGGGTTCTAAATACCCACCAGAATGTCATTATGCCATCTAAGTGGGGTTCCTTCATTTGTATATTGAGCAAAAAAGGTATAGAATGAAAGAATGAATGATGTCTTTCAAAACTGAGTGCCCTCTGTTTATTTGACCCTGGCAAATGATTAGCAATCTGGCCTGGGCCCTGTTCTGGAAGAGGTAGAATGAAATATCTATTAATCTTTCTTCATGATCCATCACTTTTAAGATGTAAAATTTAAACATCCTCTACTTTGATTATACAAATACTATGCAGTATCGGTAGTTAGAATCCTTTTGTTTCATAATCAGATACAATTTTCATTCTCTAGGCCATGAGTTAAACTATCATAGATTTAAAAAAAATAAATGATGTGTTTATTTCCGTATTAGAAAAAGTGACTTTTTGTTACTGCAGTCTTAGAATCACAGAAAAAGTGAGAAGAGGTACAGAGACTACCTATATGCACCCTATGTATACCTGTATGCACCCTATGTATACCTATGTCCCCACACAGACATAGCTTTCCATATTAACAACATCCCCCACCAGAGGGCTAAAACTGATTAATCTATACTATAATCAAAGTTACTTGAAGTCCATAGTTTACAATAGGGTTCACACTTGTAGGATGTACATTCTATCAATATGTCTAGACAAACATGTAATAATATATATCTATTATTATAGTATAACAGGAAGTGGTTTCACTGCCCTAAAAATTCTCTGTGCTTCTCCTATTCAACTGCCCCTCCTAACACTTCTACCTACCCCTTGGCAACCACTGATCTTTTTATATTGTCTTCACGGTCCCTTAACATTATTAACAGAACATGGTCCACTGGAGAAGGGAATGGCAAGCCACTTCAGTATTCTTGCCTTGAGAACCCCTTCTTCTCCTTCTCTTCTCTTATAGAGACATTGCTTTGGATTTGAGACCCTAATCTCAAATGATCTCATCTGGAGATCCCTAATTACATCTGCAAAAACCCTTTTTCTGAATAAGGTCACATTCACAGCTTCTGGGTGAACATATTTTGGGGAGAGCCACCAGTTAACCTACCACACACACCACCAGGCTGAACTTTCACTGCCTGCCCCCAGCACTTCCCCAGGACCTTTGACAAGTCTTCATCACAGCACTTACCCTGCTGTGTTACAATGACCGTGCCCCACCTCTCATCACATTGCACCACCCTGTGAGATCCTGAGAGAAGCACCACTCCTTGATTTGTCTCTGAATTTCCATCACCAAGTGGATAATGATGTTTCTGTAAATATCTGAAGGAACAAATGAACTATCCTTCTCGCACTGTTACGGCTGCTGCTATATACCCTACTTCCTTTCCCTACATGGTCTTTATATGATTATTCAAAGATCTCAAAATCCCAGTTCTCCTCCCATGGAATCCACTTTATACCTTTGGGGACATTTATAGAGGTTCCAAAGCTGCTCAGAGCACAGCTTTTGAGACTCTCTGATACAATTCAGACTTCTTAGTGTAACTTATACGCGTCTTCCCTTTCTTGTTTTGTATCTTCAGCCCCATTTCTCCAGCCCCATGTCTCCTCCGTCCAGAACATGCTTCAGTCACACACACGATGTTCCCGTTCTCCTCCAGGCCTCTGAACGTGCTGTGAACTCTTTCAATGCCCTCATCTGCTGCCTCCTGTCTGCTCCTGTCCCTCTCTCCTGTCCACACTACTGGGGCGTCACCTGGCTTATTCATCTTTTGAGTATCAACCTAGATGTTACCCTCCCCTCCAAAACCTTCCTGGAATCAACCAAGTCAGAAGTAAATGCTCTTTTGACGCTCTTAAAACTCTTACATGTGATTCTTCAGCACCATATTGCAGTTGTCTGCTTGCTTAACTGTTTCTTCCATTAGATTAGGAAAAACCCGAGAGCACTGCCGTGTTTTGGTATAGAGAAGGCATTCAACACAGACGTGAGGAATGAAGTAAGGAAGCGCCTTCCAGAACGAGCCAAGTGCCTGCTAGAACAGGGATCCATCCAGTCCTCCTCAATCTCTTCTCCTCCTCCCTACAGCTCTGTGCTCACACGCGGGGTGACAGATCTGGGTTAGTGAACTCCCCAGCATCACCCAGAAGAATGCACCCACTCATCTGCTTCTATATGCTTCCAGCCATGGGGAAAGAGGATCTATTTTCTGACGTTGATGCTTGCTGCATTTTAATGAAAATAAAAATATCATTTCCTTTTCTCACATTAATGCTGAGAGACCACTCTTGTATAAGCAGTCACCAAACTTCCTTTCCTTTTTTTTTCCTTTGCCTCCTATACCTCGTTTAGATTCTACTGCTTGTTGCATCAGAATAAATCATCAGGGCCTGGCAAATTTAAGCAGTTGATAACTTTCCTAGTTTTTCCTGTGGGCTGGATAGGCTTTTGGCAGAGGTGCTCTCATACAGAAGAGGCTGTTTGGGACTTCCCTGGTGGTCCAGTGGCTAGGACTCCATGCTCCTAATGCAAGGGGCCAGGGTTCAACCCCTGGTCGGGGAACTGGATCCCACATACCACAATAAGAGGTTGCATGCCACAACAGAGGATCCCATGTGCCCCAGCTAAGACCCAGCACAGCCAAATAAATAAATAAATACAGTATTCAAAAAAGAAAAGAAGAGACTGCTTCAAGATGGGTTCTAAATACCCACCAGAATGTCATTATGCCATCTAAGTGGGGTTCCTTCATTTGTATATTGAGCAAAAAAGGTATAGAATGAAAGAATGAATGATGTCTTTCAAAACTGAGTGCCCTCTGTTTATTTGACCCTGGCAAATGATTAGCAATCTGGCCTGGGCCCTGTTCTGGAAGAGGTAGAATGAAATATCTATTAATCTTTCTTCATGATCCATCACTTTTAAGGTGTAAAATTTAAACATCCTCTACTTTGATTATACAAATACTATGCAGTATCGGTAGTTAGAATCCTTTTGTTTCATAATCAGATACAATTTTCATTCTCTAGGCCATGAGTTAAACTATCATAGATTTAAAAAAAATAAATGATGTGTTTATTTCCATATTAGAAAAAGTGACTTTTTGTTACTGCAGTCTTAGAATCACAGAAAAAGTGAGAAGAGGTACAGAGACTACCTATATGCACCCTATGTATACCTGTATGCACCCTATGTATACCTATGTCCCCACACAGACATAGCTTTCCATATTAACAACATCCCCCACCAGAGGGCTAAAACTGATTAATCTATACTATAATCAAAGTTACTTGAAGTCCATAGTTTACAATAGGGTTCACACTTGTAGGATGTACATTCTATCAATATGTCTAGACAAACATGTAATAATATATATCTATTATTATAGTATAACAGGAAGTGGTTTCACTGCCCTAAAAATTCTCTGTGCTTCTCCTATTCAACTGCCCCTCCTAACACTTCTACCTACCCCTTGGCAACCACTGATCTTTTTATATTGTCTTCACGGTCCCTTAACATTATTAACAGAACATGGTCCACTGGAGAAGGGAATGGCAAGCCACTTCAGTATTCTTGCCTTGAGAACCCCGTGAACAGTATGAAAAAGCAAAATAATAGGATACAGAAAGAGGAACTCCCCAGGTCATTAGGTGCCCAATATGCTACTGGAGATCAGTGGAGAAATAACTCCAGAAAGAATGAAGGGATGGAGCCAAAGCAAAAACAATACCCAGTTGTGCATGTGACTGGTGATAGAAGCAAGGTCCGATGCTGTAAAGAGCAATATTGCATAGGAACCTGGAATGTCAGGTCCATGAATCAAGGCAAATTGGAAGTGGTCAAACAAGAGATGGCAAGGGTGAACGTCGACATTCTAGGAATCAGCAAACTAAAATGGACTGGAATGGGTGAATTTAACTCAGATGACCATTATATCTACTACTGCGGGCAGGAATCCCTCAGAAGAAATGGAGTAGCCATCATGGTCAACA
>SJYX01003668.1:41718-51988 GCA_006410675.1 Oreotragus oreotragus | reverse complement strand
ATGGTTTCAGTGTGTCTGCGCTCTGCTGCCCTCTTGCAACACCTACCATCTTGCTTGGGTTTCTCTTACTTTGGGCCTGGGGTATCTGTTCACGGCTGCTCCAGTAAAGCACAGCTACTGCTCCTTACCTTGGATGAGGGGTATCTCCTTACCACTGCCATTCCTAACCTTCAACATGGGATAGCTCCTCCAGGCCCTCCTGCGCCTGCGCAGCCATCGCTCCTTGTGTTATTCCTCCTGGCCGGTGGCCCTGCCCTCCGGTGTGGGTGGCTCCTCCCAGCTGCTGCCCCTGGCCTCGGGCTCAGGGTGGCTCCTCAGAGTCACCGCCCCTGGCCTCGGGCCCGAGGTGCTTCTCCCGGCTGCCCCTGACCTCGGACACGGGGTAGCTCCTCTCAGCCACCGCCCCTGACTTTGGACACAGGGTAGCTCCTCTTGGCCTTTCCTGCGCTGTTGCAGCCTGGCACTCTAAGCCGCTGCCCCTGACCTCGACCTTGGGGTGGCTCCTCTCAGCCGTGCTTTGGCATAGTCAATAAAGCAGAAATAAATGTTTTTCTGGAACTCTCTTGCTTTTCTAATGATCCAGTGGATGTTGGCAATTCCTCTGCCTTTTCTAAAATGAGCTTGAACATCTGGAAGTTCACAGTTGACGTACTGCTGAAGCCTGGCTTGGAGAATTTTGAGCATTATTTTATTAGCGTGTGAGTTGAGGGCAATTGTGCAGTAGTTTGAGCATTCTTTGGCATTTCCTTTCTTTGGGATTGGAATAAAAACTGACCTTNAGATGGGAGAATAATACTTGACAAGGACAAAAATAAATACAGAAGTGTGGTGAGAAAAATAGTTTGTAAATAGTTTGCACAGTAGTTTGCAGATAACTGAAAAACACATACAGGGATGATCAGAACTGGAGGTAAACTGTCCACAGATGCTTACAGAGACAGTACAATAACAACTAACTCCTCACAGGTATTGCTGTTCTGTTAACATTATGCATAGGCCAGGACATCTCCGCTTCTCCAAAGAGTTGCTTGCTTTTGTTTTGTTTTGTTTTCCCCAGATATAGAAAGCTGTAATAGTGAAACAGTGATACGGATTCTGCTGTATATCTTTCCCGATATCTTCTAATCAGCAATGAAGCCAAAGTACTATCTGTTTGGTCTCATTTTCTATTGCAAAAACAATTACTTTGTGAAGAGCTTTGGTTTTGGAAATAAACCAAGTGGAATCAAATCCCTTACTAACTAACCACTTATTAAGCACATGACCCCATGCAAGTCACCTAACATTCTACACCTTGGTTTCCTCATATTAAAAGAGAGGAAGAGCATTCATTTCATATAGCTTTTATGGTAATTAAATGAGCAAATTCATTCAAAACACTTAGAACAGTACCTTGTGCTTAGTGAGTGTTCCATTATTGTGATTCTCACTAATATTTAACCAGCTCACTGTTGGTCAGGTGTATTTCATATAGAAAGCACAAAGCATGGTGGGTTTGCTTACCACCTGGGAATGTTGTGTGACCATCATCACTAGCTAGTTCCACAACATTTTCATCACTCCAAAAGGACATCCTTTCCCCATTAAGCAGTCATTTCTCATTCTCTCGTTTTCCCCAGACCCCAATAACCACTAATTTGCTTTCTGTTTCTATGGATTTTCTTATTCTATATATTTCTTACCTACTATATACTTCAAACGGAGCATATATTAGGAAGCTTTTTGTGTCTGGCTTCTTTCATTTAGTGTATGCTTTCAAAGATCATTCATCTTGTAGCAAGTATCAGTACTTCATTCCTTTTTATGACAGAATATTGTTTCATTATATAGATCCATTCATCAGTTGATGGCTGTCTCTTATACACATCTAGATGTGTATAAGAGACAGGCTCACCTCAGTTCCATATGCCTTTTAAAAGAAAAAAGAGGATGTAACTGCATTTCTGCCATAAAATGTCTTTTTTGTACTCATTGGGTTTCTTCCTTAAATTCAACCCCTGCAGCTCACGTCTGATCTTGGCTGCTTTTCGACAGCCCTTCTACATGTTATGGAGTTGGTGGATTTCACCTGTCTCATAATTTCACTGATATATCTACTGCATCATTCCTTCATAGAAGTGAATATTATGATTTAAAGAGCTTATAAATTTTATAGGTAAAAATGTGCTTTCTGCTCTTGATTTCATTTGCATATTTTAATAGTGAAGTAGTTATTTTAACATATTTATTTACTATTTTTTTTTCATATTCAGCAAAACAGCTATTTTTAATGAAGTTTTAATGCTTTTCCTTTTGTTTCTAACAGTATGCTCTATAGCAAACTTATGATTCTTTTTGTATTTCCTTACATCCATTCAATTTTTACTTGGAGGTGGTTTGAAAATATTTTTATCCAAAGTAACTCCACTTTTTCAGAAATATCAGACTCAAGAAAACAAGATGTAAGTTCATTTATTCACTTACTCATTCAATCAAAGTGTATTCAATCCTCCACATACCAACTATTTTTCTTGGTACTGATGACACAGTGGGAAATAAGGTTCAGTCTTTTTGCCACTTACATTTCAATGAGGAAAAAATAAAGGAGAAAAAGGACTAGAGAATGATGAGTGAAATGGATTTTGCTTTGTTTTTAGATCAGGTGGGAGGAATCAAAGTTGCCCATTTTTAACAGGATTGATTATACCACCTTGACGCCTAAGGGAGTTACAAAATACAGCCTTTTCTCTTACCAAAATTATTCTTACAATCAGAAAAGAGTGCTTTAGCACCCTATATTTAATATTTAGATGTATTCCAACTTGGTTAATTTTTAAAATTATTCTGCCTTAATTCTATTTTACCTTTTATAAATGGTTTCATTAAAAAACTTTCAGAAAACTGACTTCTAAAATCCTCTGTTAAATACCAAAAAACAACAATATTTATCACTAAATTTCAACCTTGATTCAAGAGATGGGAGAATAATACTTGACAAGGACAAAAATAAATACAGAAGTGTGGTGAGAAAAATAGTTTGTAAATAGTTTGCACAGTAGTTTGCAGATAACTGAAAAACACATACAGGGATGATCAGAACTGGAGGTAAACTGTCCACAGATGCTTACAGAGACAGTACAATAACAACTAACTCCTCACAGGTATTGCTGTTCTGTTAACATTATGCATAGGCCAGGACATCTCCGCTTCTCCAAAGAGTTGCTTGCTTTTGTTTTGTTTTGTTTTCCCCAGATATAGAAAGCTGTAATAGTGAAACAGTGATACGGATTCTGCTGTATATCTTTCCCGATATCTTCTAATCAGCAATGAAGCCAAAGTACTATCTGTTTGGTCTCATTTTCTATTGCAAAAACAATTACTTTGTGAAGAGCTTTGGTTTTGGAAATAAACCAAGTGGAATCAAATCCCTTACTAACTAACCACTTATTAAGCACATGACCCCATGCAAGTCACCTAACATTCTACACCTTGGTTTCCTCATATTAAAAGAGAGGAAGAGCATTCATTTCATATAGCTTTTATGGTAATTAAATGAGCAAATTCATTCAAAACACTTAGAACAGTACCTTGTGCTTAGTGAGTGTTCCATTATTGTGATTCTCACTAATATTTAACCAGCTCACTGTTGGTCAGGTGTATTTCATATAGAAAGCACAAAGCATGGTGGGTTTGCTTACCACCTGGGAATGTTGTGTGACCATCATCACTAGCTAGTTCCACAACATTTTCATCACTCCAAAAGGACATCCTTTCCCCATTAAGCAGTCATTTCTCATTCTCTCGTTTTCCCCAGACCCCAATAACCACTAATTTGCTTTCTGTTTCTATGGATTTTCTTATTCTATATATTTCTTACCTACTATATACTTCAAACGGAGCATATATTAGGAAGCTTTTTGTGTCTGGCTTCTTTCATTTAGTGTATGCTTTCAAAGATCATTCATCTTGTAGCAAGTATCAGTACTTCATTCCTTTTTATGACAGAATATTGTTTCATTATATAGATCCATTCATCAGTTGATGGCTGTCTCTTATACACATCTAGATGTGTATAAGAGACAGGCTCACCTCAGTTCCATATGCCTTTTAAAAGAAAAAAGAGGATGTAACTGCATTTCTGCCATAAAATGTCTTTTTTGTACTCATTGGGTTTCTTCCTTAAATTCAACCCCTGCAGCTCACGTCTGATCTTGGCTGCTTTTCGACAGCCCTTCTACATGTTATGGAGTTGGTGGATTTCACCTGTCTCATAATTTCACTGATATATCTACTGCATCATTCCTTCATAGAAGTGAATATTATGATTTAAAGAGCTTATAAATTTTATAGGTAAAAATGTGCTTTCTGCTCTTGATTTCATTTGCATATTTTAATAGTGAAGTAGTTATTTTAACATATTTATTTACTATTTTTTTTTCATATTCAGCAAAACAGCTATTTTTAATGAAGTTTTAATGCTTTTCCTTTTGTTTCTAACAGTATGCTCTATAGCAAACTTATGATTCTTTTTGTATTTCCTTACATCCATTCAATTTTTACTTGGAGGTGGTTTGAAAATATTTTTATCCAAAGTAACTCCACTTTTTCAGAAATATCAGACTCAAGAAAACAAGATGTAAGTTCATTTATTCACTTACTCATTCAATCAAAGTGTATTCAATCCTCCACATACCAACTATTTTTCTTGGTACTGATGACACAGTGGGAAATAAGGTTCAGTCTTTTTGCCACTTACATTTCAATGAGGAAAAAATAAAGGAGAAAAAGGACTAGAGAATGATGAGTGAAATGGATTTTGCTTTGTTTTTAGATCAGGTGGGAGGAATCAAAGTTGCCCATTTTTAACAGGATTGATTATACCACCTTGACGCCTAAGGGAGTTACAAAATACAGCCTTTTCTCTTACCAAAATTATTCTTACAATCAGAAAAGAGTGCTTTAGCACCCTATATTTAATATTTAGATGTATTCCAACTTGGTTAATTTTTAAAATTATTCTGCCTTAATTCTATTTTACCTTTTATAAATGGTTTCATTAAAAAACTTTCAGAAAACTGACTTCTAAAATCCTCTGTTAAATACCAAAAAACAACAATATTTATCACTAAATTTCAACCTTGATTCAAGAGATGGGAGAATAATACTTGACAAGGACAAAAATAAATACAGAAGTGTGGTGAGAAAAATAGTTTGTAAATAGTTTGCACAGTAGTTTGCAGATAACTGAAAAACACATACAGGGATGATCAGAACTGGAGGTAAACTGTCCACAGATGCTTACAGAGACAGTACAATAACAACTAACTCCTCACAGGTATTGCTGTTCTGTTAACATTATGCATAGGCCAGGACATCTCCGCTTCTCCAAAGAGTTGCTTGCTTTTGTTTTGTTTTGTTTTCCCCAGATATAGAAAGCTGTAATAGTGAAACAGTGATACGGATTCTGCTGTATATCTTTCCCGATATCTTCTAATCAGCAATGAAGCCAAAGTACTATCTGTTTGGTCTCATTTTCTATTGCAAAAACAATTACTTTGTGAAGAGCTTTGGTTTTGGAAATAAACCAAGTGGAATCAAATCCCTTACTAACTAACCACTTATTAAGCACATGACCCCATGCAAGTCACCTAACATTCTACACCTTGGTTTCCTCATATTAAAAGAGAGGAAGAGCATTCATTTCATATAGCTTTTATGGTAATTAAATGAGCAAATTCATTCAAAACACTTAGAACAGTACCTTGTGCTTAGTGAGTGTTCCATTATTGTGATTCTCACTAATATTTAACCAGCTCACTGTTGGTCAGGTGTATTTCATATAGAAAGCACAAAGCATGGTGGGTTTGCTTACCACCTGGGAATGTTGTGTGACCATCATCACTAGCTAGTTCCACAACATTTTCATCACTCCAAAAGGACATCCTTTCCCCATTAAGCAGTCATTTCTCATTCTCTCGTTTTCCCCAGACCCCAATAACCACTAATTTGCTTTCTGTTTCTATGGATTTTCTTATTCTATATATTTCTTACCTACTATATACTTCAAACGGAGCATATATTAGGAAGCTTTTTGTGTCTGGCTTCTTTCATTTAGTGTATGCTTTCAAAGATCATTCATCTTGTAGCAAGTATCAGTACTTCATTCCTTTTTATGACAGAATATTGTTTCATTATATAGATCCATTCATCAGTTGATGGCTGTCTCTTATACACATCTAGATGTGTATAAGAGACAGGCTCACCTCAGTTCCATATGCCTTTTAAAAGAAAAAAGAGGATGTAACTGCATTTCTGCCATAAAATGTCTTTTTTGTACTCATTGGGTTTCTTCCTTAAATTCAACCCCTGCAGCTCACGTCTGATCTTGGCTGCTTTTCGACAGCCCTTCTACATGTTATGGAGTTGGTGGATTTCACCTGTCTCATAATTTCACTGATATATCTACTGCATCATTCCTTCATAGAAGTGAATATTATGATTTAAAGAGCTTATAAATTTTATAGGTAAAAATGTGCTTTCTGCTCTTGATTTCATTTGCATATTTTAATAGTGAAGTAGTTATTTTAACATATTTATTTACTATTTTTTTTTCATATTCAGCAAAACAGCTATTTTTAATGAAGTTTTAATGCTTTTCCTTTTGTTTCTAACAGTATGCTCTATAGCAAACTTATGATTCTTTTTGTATTTCCTTACATCCATTCAATTTTTACTTGGAGGTGGTTTGAAAATATTTTTATCCAAAGTAACTCCACTTTTTCAGAAATATCAGACTCAAGAAAACAAGATGTAAGTTCATTTATTCACTTACTCATTCAATCAAAGTGTATTCAATCCTCCACATACCAACTATTTTTCTTGGTACTGATGACACAGTGGGAAATAAGGTTCAGTCTTTTTGCCACTTACATTTCAATGAGGAAAAAATAAAGGAGAAAAAGGACTAGAGAATGATGAGTGAAATGGATTTTGCTTTGTTTTTAGATCAGGTGGGAGGAATCAAAGTTGCCCATTTTTAACAGGATTGATTATACCACCTTGACGCCTAAGGGAGTTACAAAATACAGCCTTTTCTCTTACCAAAATTATTCTTACAATCAGAAAAGAGTGCTTTAGCACCCTATATTTAATATTTAGATGTATTCCAACTTGGTTAATTTTTAAAATTATTCTGCCTTAATTCTATTTTACCTTTTATAAATGGTTTCATTAAAAAACTTTCAGAAAACTGACTTCTAAAATCCTCTGTTAAATACCAAAAAACAACAATATTTATCACTAAATTTCAACCTTGATTCAAGAGATGGGAGAATAATACTTGACAAGGACAAAAATAAATACAGAAGTGTGGTGAGAAAAATAGTTTGTAAATAGTTTGCACAGTAGTTTGCAGATAACTGAAAAACACATACAGGGATGATCAGAACTGGAGGTAAACTGTCCACAGATGCTTACAGAGACAGTACAATAACAACTAACTCCTCACAGGTATTGCTGTTCTGTTAACATTATGCATAGGCCAGGACATCTCCGCTTCTCCAAAGAGTTGCTTGCTTTTGTTTTGTTTTGTTTTCCCCAGATATAGAAAGCTGTAATAGTGAAACAGTGATACGGATTCTGCTGTATATCTTTCCCGATATCTTCTAATCAGCAATGAAGCCAAAGTACTATCTGTTTGGTCTCATTTTCTATTGCAAAAACAATTACTTTGTGAAGAGCTTTGGTTTTGGAAATAAACCAAGTGGAATCAAATCCCTTACTAACTAACCACTTATTAAGCACATGACCCCATGCAAGTCACCTAACATTCTACACCTTGGTTTCCTCATATTAAAAGAGAGGAAGAGCATTCATTTCATATAGCTTTTATGGTAATTAAATGAGCAAATTCATTCAAAACACTTAGAACAGTACCTTGTGCTTAGTGAGTGTTCCATTATTGTGATTCTCACTAATATTTAACCAGCTCACTGTTGGTCAGGTGTATTTCATATAGAAAGCACAAAGCATGGTGGGTTTGCTTACCACCTGGGAATGTTGTGTGACCATCAACACTAGCTAGTTCCACAACATTTTCATCACTCCAAAAGGACATCCTTTCCCCATTAAGCAGTCATTTCTCATTCTCTCGTTTTCCCCAGACCCCAATAACCACTAATTTGCTTTCTGTTTCTATGGATTTTCTTATTCTATATATTTCTTACCTACTATATACTTCAAACGGAGCATATATTAGGAAGCTTTTTGTGTCTGGCTTCTTTCATTTAGTGTATGCTTTCAAAGATCATTCATCTTGTAGCAAGTATCAGTACTTCATTCCTTTTTATGACAGAATATTGTTTCATTATATAGATCCATTCATCAGTTGATGGAAATTTGAGTTATTTCCACATTTTGGTGATTGTGAATAATGTTGTTAAGAACATCTGTGCAAGTTTCTGTCTGAAACATCTGTCTTCAGTTCTTTGGGGTATATGCTTGGGAATGGAAATGCTGAGTCATATGGTAATTCTATATTTCACTTATTGGGGAACCACAAAACCATTTTCTACAGTGGTTAGACGGGGAAGGCAATGGCACGCCACCCCAGTGCTCTTGCCTGGAAAATCCAATGGACGGAGTAGCCGGGTGGGCTGCAGTCCATGGGGTCGCTAACAGTCGGGCAGACTGAGCGACTTCACTTTCACTTTTCTCTTTCATGCATTGGAGAAGGAAATGGCAACCCACTCCAGTATTCTTGCCTGGAGAGTCCCAGGGATGGGGGAGCCTGGTGGGCTGCCGTCTATGGGGTCACACAGAGTCGGACACGACTGAAGTGACTTAGCAGCAGCAGCAGCAGCACAGTGGTTAGAATTTTCTACATTTTCACCAACTATATACGAGGGTTCTGATTTCTCTACTTCCTTCTTAACATTGTTAATTTCCCTTTTTAAAATGTATAATAGCCATCCTTGCATGTGTGTAGACGTATATCATTGTGGTTTTCATCTGCATTTCTCTAGTGACTAATCATGTTGATTATCTTTTCATGTACCTATTTGCACATCTTCCTCAGAGAAATGTCTATTCAAGCCCTTTACTCAAATTTTAAGTGCTGCTTAACTGTTTCTTTTTTTAGTTGTTGAGTAGTAAGAGCACTTTATGTATCCTGGATAGCACACTTTTTCAGATCAAGGACTTAAAAGTATTTCCTCCCATTTCTTGGACTGCCTTTTCACATTCTTGACAGTGTTCTTTGAGACACAAAACCTTTTCATTTTGATGATGGCCAAATTATCTGTTTTTTTTTTTTTATATATATTATTGCCTGTGATTTTTGTAACATATCTAAGATCCCATTGCAAAATACAAAGTCATAAAGGCTTCACCCTTGTGTGTATGTGTAAGGTTTTTTAGCTTTGGATTTTATTTTTATGACCTAGTTTGAGATACTCTTTATGAGAAAGGATCTAACATCACCCTTTTACATGAGGATATCCAGTTGTACCGGTATCCTTGTAATAGAGACTATTCTTTTTTTCCTCTTCAACAGTCTTGGCATTGGCCATTGTAGAACAATGGACAGTGAAATCCCTGTTGAAAATCAACTGATCATATATGCATGGGATTATTTTTGGACTCTCAATCTTATTCCACTGATCTGTATGTCTATCCTTATGTCAGTTCATCTGTGTTTTGACTATTTCAGCTTTGTAGTAAGTTTGGAAATTAGGGAATGTGAAACATCCAACTTTGGTCTTCTTTTCTAAGATTGTTTTGTCTATCTAGAGTCAAACCACTTCAATTTTTAAAAAGTTATTATTGACAAAAAATAGAGTTGGACTACAGGTGAAGAGACATAACAAGATCCCATAGCTAGTATCTTAGTGTGAATTTTTTTTTTTTTGAGGTTAATCATTACTTTATTTTTTTATTTTTTTAATTATTTTTATATATATTTTTTTCTTATTTTTTTACACGAACTCCCAAACATGAACCCCCCTCCCACCTCCCACCCCACATCATCCCTCCAGATCATCCCCATACACCAGCCCCAAGCATTCTGCATCCTGCATTGAACATAGACTGGTAATTCATTTCTTACATGATAGTATACATATTTCAATGCTATTCTCCCAAATCATCCCTCCCTCTCCCTCTCCCTCTCCTTCTCCCTCAGAGGCGAAAAGTCCGCTCTACACATCTGTGTCTCTTTTGCTGTCTTGCATACAGGGTCCTCATTACCATCTTTCTAAATTCCATATATATGTGTTAGTATACTGTATTGGTG
>SJYX01003668.1:27682-39999 GCA_006410675.1 Oreotragus oreotragus | reverse complement strand
ATGCAAGGATTCTTCAATATTCGCAAATCAATCAATGTAATTCACCACATTAACAAATTGAAAAATAAATGCCATATGATTATCTCAATAGATGCAGAGAAGGCCTTTGATAAAATTCAACATCCATTTATGATAAAAACTCTCCAGAAAGCAGGAATAGAAGGAACATACCTCAACATAATAAAAGCTATATATGACAAACCCACAGCAAACATTATCCTCAATGGTGAAAAATTGAAAGCATTTCCCCTAAAGTCAGGAACAAGACAAGGATGTCCACTTTCACCGCTACTATTCAACATAGTTCTGGAAGTTTTGGCCACAGCAATCAGAGCAGAAAAAGAAATAAAAGGAATCCAAATTGGAAAAGAAGAAGTAAAACTCTCACTGTTTGCAGATGACATGATCCTCTACATAGAAAACCCTAAAGACTCCACCAGAAAATTACTAGAGCTAATCAATGAATATAGTAAAGTTGCAGGATATAAAATCAACACACAGAAATCCCTTGCATTCTTATACACTAATAATGAGAAAGTAGAAAACGAAATTAAGGAAACAATTCCATTCACCATTGCAACGAAAAGTGTGAATTTTAATATAAACTATTTAGCAGTCTCAACCAGGAAAAAAATTTTAATGTGTTTTCAGAGTTTGCAACAATTTTTAAGATGTGCCTGAATAGGACAAATTGGAAAACAAGAGAGTTTAAGGATATTAATATCAATAATAACTATTCAAAATCAGTAATATATATTTTTCTGAAAGCACTTGTCCATACACATTACTTGACTGTTGGTGTTCAGTCACTAAGCATGTCTGACTCTTTACAATCCCATGGACTGCAGCATACCAGGCTTCCCTCTCTTTCACTGTCTCCCAGAGTTTTGCTCAAACTCATGTCCACTGAGTTGGTGATGTCATTCAACCATCTCATCCTCTGTCTCCTCCTTCTCCTCCTGCCTTCTATCTTTCCTGGCGCCAGAGTCTTCTCCAGTGAGTCAGTTCTTCTCATCAGATGGCCAAAGAATTGGAGCTTCAGCATCAGTCCTGAATATGCAGGGTTCATCACCTTTAGGATTGACTGGTCTGTTTGTCTTGCTGTCCCAGGGACTCTAAAGAGTCTTCTTCAGCACCATAGCTGGAAGTCATTGTTTGTTTGGCGCTCAGCCTTCTTTATGGTCCAACACTCACATCCATACATGACTACTGGAAAAACCATAGCTTTGACTATATGGAACTTTCTCAGCAAAGTAATGTCTCCGGTTTTTAATACACTGTTTAGGTTTATCATAGCTTTTCTTCCAGGGAGCAAGCGTCTTAANCGCTCAGCCTTCTTTATGGTCCAACACTCACATCCATACATGACTACTGGAAAAACCATAGCTTTGACTATATGGAACTTTCTCAGCAAAGTAATGTCTCCGGTTTTTAATACACTGTTTAGGTTTATCATAGCTTTTCTTCCAGGGAGCAAGCGTCTTAATTTCATTACTGCAGTCAACATCTGCAGTGATGCTGGAGCCCAGGAAAATAAAAACTGCCACTGCTTCCACTTTTTCCCCATCTATTAGCCATGAAGCAATGATGCAATGATTTTCTTTTTTTGAATGTTGAGTATTTAAGCCAGCTCTTTCACTCTCCTCTTTCACCTTCATCAAGAGGCTCTTTAGTTCCTCTTCGTTTTGGCCATTAGAGTGGTATCATCTGCATACCTGAGGTTGTTGATATTTCTTCCAGCAATCTTGATTCCAGCTTGCTATTTGATATTTTCTCACAAAAGTTCTATGAAGCAGTCAGGACAAGCATGATTATCCTCAATATGTAAATGAGGAAACTAAAGCCCTGAGAAGTTAAGCAATGAGGTCAAGGTTGCACAGCAAATAAGTGTTAGAGTCAAAATACAATGCTATGTCTTCTGATTCCCAGACCAGTTATTTCAGCCTGACAGATCAACATCAGCCTTGGGTAAATTGGGTCTTATTGATAATTTTATTTCAATTTGGGTGAAAAAAAATCTATGTTATTACTGAAAACTTTTATAATTATTTCTGCAAATCATTTACACATTCCAGGTTCTCAGAGAAAGGTAAGTAAAATGGAGATATAAAACAAGGATTTCAGCTGTCTTGAGAGTTGTCTGTGTGTAAATATAACTTCTTTAGGTTGATTCTCTTTATACCTTAAGCTATGATTCTTCTCCACATACTGTTATGTCCCAATTTCTTATTCTTCTCCCCTGCACAGTTTTTCTCTGACATTTAAATTATTTTTAACTACCGAATATATATTTTCTTAAGGAACTTAAGTTAAGCAACACAGATTTGTTTGCATAATCTGTGATAAAACCCATGCAAGTCAAAGGGCTGCCCGAGAAAAATGGTAGGAACCACCTCTTAAGTATTCATCTACTAGCCTCATAAAAGTATCACAGGAATATTAGAAAGTATAAAAAGATACAATCTGAAGAAGTATTATGCTTACTGCCCTTTGGAGAACTCGTTTAAAACCAAAGAAAGAAAAACACTGCTGGATTTTTTAGGTCAATAGGATGTGTCTAAAACCCCAAAGTCCAGTGCAAGAAGAACCACTCAGCCCATGTTCTTTCAAAGCAGTGAGTTAAGTGGTCTTGTTATCAATATGCAGCAGGGAAAAAAAAAAAAATGTGCTCACTTCCATAAGAAAGTAAACTTAAAATTTTCCCTGAAAGTTTGAGCCACTGTGGTATAATCCGAAATGAAATTCAATTTCAATTATGCTCAAGTACAGCTATGCTGTTTCTTTTATTCTGCTGTTTGTGAAATAGTAGTCTCAGTAATTGAATATTAATTTTCACCAAGAAAGCATTCCAAACTCTTCTTCAAAGAGCGAGTTAAGCTTATTAATTCATTCTTTAACAAGAGGAGAAAGTGCATGACTTGCTGTATAAGGAATAAGAACTCCTAGGGCCAAGAAGATTTAATCAAGGATTGAAGGGGAAGGAAAAGCGAATAAACCAGAAGGCAGAAGAATGTGAGGTCACCTGACTTTTTAGAGAGAAAGATGAAAAAAAAAAAAAAAAAACAATTTCCAGAGCTCAGCCAAAGTGAAGTAACAATGCAAAGCCATCAGAAGTACAAATTCCTCCTGAGATATAAGCTAACGCATTGACTTTGCTTTATTATGCCACTTTAATTTCTGGGAAAATTCCAAAGCAAAGGTTTATATTTCATGATATTGTCAACTTTGCATAAGACTACCTGTGCTACTCATGACTTACACAGCCATAGGGACACAATTGATTTTTTTCTCCCTCATAAATCTGAAAAGGTTCTCTGCCTTCCCCGTAGATCTCTAATATTTATTGGTGTCTATCCTAAAATAACAGTTCAAGGTTGGAGCTATGAAAACATTTGGGGCTCTAATTTACCATAGAGAATGTCTACTGAAGATCAGTGATAATACAAAGCACTCCAAGCTTGCCCAGAAGATACTAGAAACACCTCCACCTAGACACACATACTATCTTTCCTAATAGATTCTGCTACAGAAAAAGTTACAAAGTGACACATGACACAGGGCCTTTCAACCAGTCTAAAGAATTCCATGCCTATTAAAGCATCATTTAACTCATAAATAGTCCCTTCCTGTTATTTTACTTTTTAAATATTACTAAACATTTTGAGTTTTTGTTTCTCTGTATTATCTGTATAGATAGATATTTACTGTGTTATAAATTAACTGATTATTTTTAAATAAATTACATATTTTAAAAATCCATCAAAAATTAATATGGATAACATATTTTTTAAAATAACCATATTTTTAAAAATAAAATATCTAGGTAGAAAATGACATTGTTTTAAATGTTTGCAAATATCCTTAGTGTCTGATTTAAAAAGCAGAGAGTTGGATTCTCATTCCAGCTTCTATGTTCAATATGTTAAGATATTCATGTCGCCTCTAAAAAAACACAATATACTTGTAAGAGAATGAGAATTTAAAAAGGCAAATAATGCCTTAGTATTATTATGAAAATCATGTTGACCTCATAGAGCCCCCAAAAGCGCCTTGAGGACCCCAGTCTCCCAGAGTTCCCCACATCACACTTTAAAAACTAAAGCTTTAGAATATCAGAGGATCATACAGGGATTGGAGTCTATATATAAAGAAAGTAACTAGAAACAGACTCCTAACAAATAACTACAGCTGATCTTGTTATGGTTTTCACATAATTTCTTCTAAATAAATGTCACATCAGTTACATTTCCCTCTCTTTTTGAGGTCGGACACGACTGAGCGACTTCACTTTAACTTTTCACTTTCATGCATTGGAGAAGGAAATGGCAACTCACTCCAGTGTTCTTGCCTGGAGAATCCCAGGGATGGGGGAGCCTGGTGGGCTGCCGTCTATGGGGTCGCACAGAGTCAGACACAACTGAAGTGACTTAGCAGTAGCAGGCAGAGATATACTATCAGCTCCATGTGGGACATCAAAAAGCTTGGTAGATAAGAAATAGTGGATCATGTCTGAAAGTAGATTGGGGAATATAGTTCTTTTTTCATTAGAATTAATTATCTTCATAATAAATACAAATGTGAATTTGCCACATAATCCCACAATACCAGAGCCTACATGAACTCAGCATGACATATTTCCTCCCAGACAGGTCAACAAGATCTCTTATGTCTAAAATGCTGCTTTCAATGGCATCTCTGTATTATAACACTTTGATAACTGGGGCTGATCACTGTGTTTGCATTACTCTTGTTGGATTCATGTAAGCCCTACAATGTGATAAGTAGAAAGTAATTCCTGAAATTAGAAAAAAATAAAAAAAGGAACATTTTTGCTGCACAATTTGTGCATGTGTAGGTTCATAACTGGTTTGGGAGATACACACCGAATTATTTTAGTGGTTACCCTAGAAAATAAAACATTCACACTAAACAATCCTTAAAGGTAATCCAAATCTTCTACTTGAATAATAAAAAGATCTTTATCTTTTATAAATTCTGATCATCTCTCCTCAGCTTACAGGCAGCTTTTGTCTAGTATTTATTTTCACACCTTACAAATTGATGCTATTACCGGTTTATAGGATCAATATTTTACTAGATTTACCAACATATCTACTAATTTCTTTTCTCATCATTTCTTTTTATACTTTGGACTTCCCTTCTAGGATTTTCTTTTTAAAGTCAGGTCTGCTGGTGGTAAATTCTCTCAGTTTTAACTTGTTTGAAAGGTATGTTTATTTCTGTCTCACTTATGGAAGATAGTTTTGCTGGGTTTACAAATCTAATTTGACATTGTTCATAGCACTTGCGAGCTTCAGCTAATGTTTTCTGTCTTTCATTGATGCTATGAGAGAGACCTGTTAGTCTGATGGTGCTTGTTCATTGGACAGCTTATCCTTTCTCTGTAGCTGCTCTTATGATTTCATTCTTGTCCTTGGGGTTCTATGGGTGGGCTTCCAGATATCCTGGTGTGGTCTTCTTTATATTTATCCTGCTTGAGATTTGTTGATGCTCCTGAATCTAAGGGTTTAGCCTTTCTTCAACTCTTAAAAATTCTCAGTCATTACATTTTCAAATATCAGTCTCCTTCATTTTCTCTAGTCTTTCCTTCTGCAATTTCAGTAAGAGGCACCTTAGACCTACTCACTCTACTCTCTACGTCTCTTAATCTGGCTTTTGCACTTTCCACCTATCTGCCTTTTTATGCTGCAGCCTTTCAGATCTTCCAATTTTCTAGATTTTAAGTATTTAATCCAGGCAGTGACTTTTTAAAAACTAATTTTAATTGCTAAACTTCTATTTGATTAGTTTTAGAGCTGTTAAATCATCTTATACCATTTTAATTCTCTTTTATTTTAGTAAATATAACATGAATACTTATTTACAACCTTACCTGATAATTATAATATTATGATCCTATCTTTTGTTGTTTCCCTTGATCCTAGATGATGGTGATTTCCTTGTACATTTAGTGATTTTACATACTGAGCTTGTGGCCATTTTAACTTCATCCATAAAATTATTTGGGATTTGTACTGACAGTATTTATGAGGGTTTTCAGTTGCTTCTATAAATCATCCAAGAATACTTTAAATATTCAGCTTGGGACTTTCAAGCAAATTAGTAGTGTAAATGTATGCTGCCAATTTGTAGATGATCACTTTGTAGTTACAAATATTTCTCAGCTTGCATGAGCCCTGAGTCCCAGGCCTTGATTTTCAAGACTCCATAGATGGCAGGGCTACTGGGAATCAGGAGAACAGCAGGTTCCTGGTTTCATTTAGTCCTTTGACCTGGAAAGGTGTTTTTATTTTCAAACCAGTTCAACCATATATTTAGCCTGGTTTTAAAGATACTAAGGGAAATATTTTAAGAGGTTTTGATGAGTACTGATTTTCAGAATATCTACCCAGTTGTATCATCAGAAATGGTTGCTCCTCCCTCCTACACTGTTGATGGGAAAGTAAATTGGTACAGTCACTATGGAGAACAATTTGAGTTTCCTTAAAAAACTAAAAGCAGAGTTACCATATTATCCTGTGATTCAACTCCTGGATATACACTTGGAGAAAATTATAATTCAAAAAGAATCACGCACACTGCATGTAAAAGTTAGTTAATGTCCACTGCAGCACTATTTACAATGGCCAAGACATGGAAGAAACCTAAATATCTCTTTAAAGAAAATGTGGCATACATATACAATGGGGTATTACTCAGCCATAGAAAATAATGAAATAATGCAATTTGTAGCAACATAGATGGACCTAGGGATTATCACCGTAAGTGAAGTGAGTCAGACAAAGACAAATATTGCATGATATGGTTTATATGTGAGTCTGAAAAAAGAATGATACAAATGAACTTATTTACAAAACAGTCTCACAGACTTACAGTTTTACCAAAGTGGAAAAGTAGGGAAGGATACATCAGGAATTTGGTATTAACAGAGACACACTATGTTATATAAAGTGGATAACCAGCAGGATCTACTCTAATGTAATAGCCTATAAAGGAAAATAATTTGAAAAAGAATATATATAAATATATAACTGAATCACTGCTATACACCTGAAAGTAACACAACATTGTAAATCAACTATATATCAATTAAAAAGAAATGGATGTTCCTTAAAGTATATACTGTATGCTGACTCGTTTCAGTTGGGTCCAACTCTTTGAGACTGGACTGCAGCCCACCAGGCTCCTCTGAACATGGAATTCTCCAGCCAAGAATACTGGAGTGGGCCATCGTGCTCTCCTCCAGGGGATCTCCCCAACCCAGGGATCGAACCCAAGCCTCTAATGTCTACTGCATTGGCAGGCAGGTTCTTTACCACTAGCATCACCTGAGAAGCCCAAGGTAAATACTATATACAGCATGTTTATATGGAAATTCTAGTATGAGGGCATATCTTTATTTTAATTTACAATATTTAATGACAAGATATAATTTGCTTAAGTCATACACTTTTTAAAGCTTCTCAGGTATTAATATTTTATATAATTTATTTTAAATTAAATGAAAACTTGCACAATTATGTGGTACTAAACCCAAGTGCTGTTTTCCATTTTTGTTAGAAAAGACTGAGAAGACAAAAATAAGAAATTTATCTAAGTGGCAGCTATAAATACAGTCATGTAGCTATGAATTAAAATCTAACCTAAAAGTTTTGCAGCTTTTAATCCAGTCACTTCAGCTTTTATCCATAATATTTCTATGATGTCTCTCGGATGAAAATACACTGATAGAGATTAATGATATAATTAACTTTATGTTCACATATAATCTACATGCAGAATAATCTGACATGACAAACTTTATAATAATGTACCCACTAATTTTCTTTTCATATTTATTCTTACATTTTTCAACTCTTCCAGGTGGTATTAAAAGTCATGAATAAAACATCATTTTTTAAATAAACAGAACTTTACAAAACCTGCAATTATTTACATTGGTCAATATCTCGACAGAATTTAACATCAAATAATTTAACTTCAAATAATTCTAAAGATATCTAGAGTTCACCTCTGGCTGCTAGTGACATAGGTGTTAACAGTGAAATAGTTTCTCATTTTCTGTAAAAATTTTTAATGGAATCTGGCTATAGCCATCAGACAAAACAGACATTCAAGAGAGGCTTTGGTATTCAGTCTTCAAACTTTACCTATTACATATACCATATAAAATTGCGAATCTCAGGACTCATATCAGAAAAATTAAACCAGTTTATTTTAAAAGTACATTCAAAAAATGTAAATTATAAGGACTTTGGCTTAATTTCATTTGCTCAAGTTCTCATAAATTAACACTCTAAAAAATATAAACTGCTACATCTGCAAATGATTACAATGACAGGAATGTGCTATAAGTAATTATAAATTACCAGAATACTTAATTTTCCCTCTATCTGAAAAACAACAACAAAACTAAGCACACAAACAAACAAATCTGGCACTAGTTTTTGGGACAAAGGAACTTCACATTTTAAATAAGAGAAGAAACACTGGGTCAAAATTTCTTTTGTGGCTCTGCTTTAACATAGGCATAAGTGGAAACAGAATTTGGGGCCAATAAGTTAAGCATCCCCTATTTTTGAAATTCATGGGCTGTGAAAGTATTACATAAGAGCCTTTAAATCCCCTCCAGTAGTATTTAAACCATCATCAATATGAAATAGCATGGGACAAGCAATCATAATATCTTACGGCTAAATGGGACTGGAGAGTCCTTCCATATGGGCAGGAGTGCTAAAAAGCAGTCGTTTTCCCATAAGGGAGGCTATCAGATTCTCCTTTGTTATGAAAGTGATCTCCTTATAGATCTATCTAGTATCAGAAAACTTCCTGAAATCAAATGATGTGACATATTTCAAATTACCTTGCAAACTATGATTAGACATTTAGCAAAAGAAATGTAAAAGGAAATAGATTTGGGGAGTGATAATGTAATAGCATCTTTCTAAGGCACAAATAAAAATGAAATGCTGTAGAATACTTCTCATGGAATATCCAAGTTCATGCAGCTTCCTCTCCCAAATACAAGTCATCTAGCTGGCAGACTGTTCTTAACTAGATTTTTTTTAATGGAAGTTTATTGGTAGGAGTATCTCTTGGTATCCTGAATATTTTAAAATCCAATAATAAAGCACAAGAATTCATAAAAGGGAAAATCACACTGTTAATAGATTATATATTAGAACATATGAAAGACTAGCTACTCAAAACCTTACAAAAGAGATTTTTTAAAAAAGGATAACTCACTTATTTTTTCAAAATTTTTCAATTAAAAATACAATTTGTTAGTGAGTTTTTTTTTTTTAACCCTTAGTAAAATGATTGGCAAAGTGAATTTATAGAAAAGAACCAAACAAATTATATGGATTGTTTAAGCAACTCAGTGAAAGGCCATTCCCCATCACTACTGCTTAAGCTATGCAACAGGAATTCTAAAGGAACAGACTTTGGAGGCAGAGTGCCTAGTTTTGAGGCCCGGCTTAGCACTTATGAGATATGAACTGGACAGTCACTTAACCTCTGTGACTCAGTGGGTGAAACCAGGGTACTCCAGGGGGCAGATCGCAGCTGATGACAAGTTCAGGTAGAGGACAAATATCCCTCCTCCCTTGGGTGGACAATGCTGGGTTGGGTTCCACACCATGTCCCAGAGGCCACCAGCAGGACTAAGCTCCAGTTTTCCCCAGCGGTAACCTGCGGGATAAGGTGCTTCTCATTTGCTTCCTCACTTTCCCTGGCTTGCTTCCCACTTCTCAGCAACTCCTGGGATCACTTCTCAACCTAGTTGTCTCAGCATTCTGAAGAAACTCAGAGGAGATGCTGACATTTACAGAGATATATCATGTGCAAGCAACCCACTCCAATATTCTTGCCTGGAGAATTCCATGGTCACAAGAGCTGGGCGGGCTACAGTTCATGCGACCGCAGAAGCTGGGCGTGACTTAGCACTGTCTTTCTTTCTACCATATGCAAGCATGCTAAGGGCTTCACATATATGGGTTTCCCTTTAGTCCTCAGTGCTCAAGCCTCGAGTTCTTGGCGGCTGACTCTCCTCGGCCTGACTGCTAAATGTTGGTTCACCAAAGGACTCGGCCTGGGACACCTTCTCTTGTCTGCTTCATTTTATGTCTATGAGTCTTACCGATTCCAAGGGTTTCTGTAGTTTCTGTACCAACAACTCTAAAATGACTATTTCTAGCCCTGACTGTTCCCCCAAACTCCAGATCTGTATCTTTAAGTGATGATTAACATCCCCAAGTAAATGTTAACAAGGTCAAAGCAGAACTCTTGCTGTCCCTTGCAAAACCTGCATCTCCTCCACTCTGTGCATCTTAAGTTACGGTGTCACCATACTTCAGTTCCTCAAGGCTTGCTTTCAATTCTTCCCCTCCTTTCATTCTGCAGATCAAATCCATTAGCAGGTTTTCTTGATCTGACCTCAAAAATCCACTCTAGCACTCTGTCTGTCCCCATATTTAGAACTACAACTTTGTCTAAGCACAATCTTCATCTGGACTATTGGAGTAGTTTCCCCCAAGGTATGGACCTGACAGATCAGAAGATATTAAGAAGAGGTGGCAAGAATACACAGAAGAACTGCACAAAAAAGATCTTCACGACTCAGTGAATTATGATGGTGTGATCACTCACCTAGAGCCATACATCCAGGAATATGAAGTCAAGTGGGCCTAGGAAGCATTACTACAAACAAAGCTAGAGGAGGTGAAGGAATTCCAGTTGAGCAATTCCAAATCCTAAATGATGATGCTGTGAAAGTGCTGCACTCAATATGCCAACAAATTTGGAAAACTCAGCAGTGGCCACAGGACTGGAAAAGGTCAGTTTTTATTCCAATCCCAAAGAAAGGAAATGCCAAAGAATGCTCAAACTACTGCACAATTGCCCTCAACTCACACGCTAGTAAAATAATGCTCAAAATTCTCCAAGCCAGGCTTCAGCAGTACGTCAACTGTGAACTTCCAGATGTTCAAGCTCATTTTAGAAAAGGCAGAGGAATTGCCAACATCCACTGGATCATTAGAAAAGCAAGAGAGTTCCAGAAAAACATTTATTTCTGCTTTATTGACTATGCCAAAGCACGGCTGAGAGGAGCCACCCCAAGGTCGAGGTCAGGGGCAGCGGCTTAGAGTGCCAGGCTGCAACAGCGCAGGAAAGGCCAAGAGGAGCTACCCTGTGTCCAAAGTCAGGGGCGGTGGCTGAGAGGAGCTACCCCGTGTCCGAGGTCAGGGGCAGCCGGGAGAAGCACCTCGCGCCCGAGGCCAGGGGCGGTGACTCTGAGGAGCCACCCTGAGCCCGAGGCCAGGGGCAGCAGCTGGGAGGAGCCACCCACACCGGAGGCCAGGGCCACCGGCCAGGAGGAATAACACAAGGAGCGATGGCTGCGCAGGCGCAGGAGGGCCTGGAGGAGCTATCCCATGTTGAAGGTTAGGAATGGCAGTGGTAAGGAGATACCCCTCATCCAAGGTAAGGAGCAGTAGCTGTGCTTTACTGGAGCAGCCATGAACAGATACCCCAGGCCCAAGGTAAGAGAAACCTAAGCAAGATGGTAGGTGTTGCAAGAGGGCAGCAGAGCGCAGACACACTGAAACCATACTCACAGAAAACTAGTCAATCTAATCACACTAGGACCATAGCCTTGTTTAAATGAAACCAAGACATGCCTGTGGGGAAACCCAAGACGGGCGGGTCATGGTGGAGAGGTCTGACAGAATGTGGTCCACTGGAGAAGGGAATAGAAAGCCACTTCAGTATTCTTGCCTTGAGAACCCCATGAACAGTATGAAAAGGCAAAATGATAGGATATCAAAAGAGGAGCTCCTCAGGTCATTAGGTGCCCCATATGCTACTGGAGATCAGTGGAGAAATAACTCCAGAAAGAATGAAGGGATGGAGCCAAAGCAAAAACAATACCCAGTTGAGGATGTGACTGGTGATAGAAGCAAGGTCTGATGCTGTAAAGAGCAATATTGCATAGGAACCTGAAATGTCAGGTCCATGAATCAAGGCAAATTGGAAGTGGTCAAGCAAGAGACGCCAAGGGTGAACGTCGACATTCTAGGAATCAGCGAACTAAAATGGACTGGAATGGGTGAATTTAACTCAGATGACCATTATATCTACTACTGCGGGCAGGAATCCCTCAGAAGAAATGGAGTAGCCATCATGGTCAACAAAAGAATCCGAAATGCAGCACTTGGATGCAATCTCAAAAACGACAGAATGATCTCTGTTTGTCTCCAAAGCAAACCATTCAATATCACAGTTATCCAAGTCTA
>SJYX01003668.1:0-12663 GCA_006410675.1 Oreotragus oreotragus | reverse complement strand
GGGGCATATGTATGCCTATGGCTGATTCCTGTTGATGTATGGCAGAAATCAACACAATATTGTAAAGCAATTATCCTCCAATTAAAAATAAGAATTTTTTAAAAGTTTTCTGGAAATCATACCATACAAGGAATCTTTCTGTAGGGAGATAAGAGGTCAAATTACAGACAAGAGAAGGACACAGCTGCTGAACTCTTCTAGTACTATCCTCTCCCACTCACCAAGTTTATTTCTCCTTGTCTTTTTCTCTCCATCCTGAAGGTACAAGGCTCTAGTGGGGCTTCCTATGGATTGTGTGTATGTCTGGGGTAGAGTTACTATCGTTAAAGAATGGTATGGCATAGGCCTCAAATTAGTACTCCTTTCAGCTGAT
This sequence comes from Oreotragus oreotragus, assembly GCA_006410675.1. NCBI lineage: Eukaryota > Metazoa > Chordata > Mammalia > Artiodactyla > Bovidae > Oreotragus > Oreotragus oreotragus. The sequence continues at coordinate 12,290 of SJYX01003668.1, read as the reverse complement.
GAAATTAAAAGACTCTTACTCCCTGGAAGAAAAGCTATGACAAACCTAGAGAGCGTATTAAAAAACAGAGACATTACTTTGCAGACAAAGGTCCGTATAGTCAAACTATGGTTTTTCCAGGAGTCACGTATGGATTTGAGAGCTGGACAATAAAAGAGACTAAGCACCAAAGAACTGAAGCTTTCAAACTGTGGTGCTGGAAGAGACTCTTAAGAGACACTTGGACAGCAAGGAGATCCAACCAGTCATCCTAAAAAGGAAATGAACCCCGAATATTCATTAGAAGGGCTGATGCTGAAGCTGAAACTCCAATACTTCAGCCACCTGATGCGAAGGACTGACTCATTGAAAAAGACCCTGATGCTGGGAAAGGTGGAAGGCAGGAGGAGAAGGGCACGACAGAGCATGAGATGGTTGGATGGCATCACTGATGTGTACATGAGTCTGAGAAAATCCTGGGAGAGAGTGAGGACAGGGAAGCCTGGCATGCTGCAGTCCATGGGGTCCCAAAGAGTCGGACATGACTAAGGGACTAAACACAACATTTTCAACTGATAGCTATACAGTTCAGACCTTCCCTTTCTTTTTCTTAGGTCCACAGCATTTTCAGGATTTGTGAAGTATCACAGCAGTCTGTTTTTTAAGAGATATATATCTTAGGATAATTCAATTAAATGTGTCACTTATGAATTATCAATGTTCTGTAGTGAGTACAATATTCTGAAAAATTATAAGAGTCTTAGTAAGTCAACCCCCACTCATGATTGCAAAATTTCCATTCCTATTATCTTTGCCTCAGTCTTGAGAGAAGTATGAGAAGACAGATTATATGACTAAGTTCATTAAGTGGGAATTCAGGAATTCTTAAATTCTAAGACTATGGGAAGATCTTAGGAGACAAAAGAGAATTGTGAAACAAGATTTTCAGGGGGCAGAAGTAAGACAGAGGGCTTTTCAAATATGCAATAAATACTTTGATTCCAAAACAAAATGACTACACTTTTTTAATGTATAAAATGTGTAAGAATTCTAGACCAGAGGCTATCCTTTCCTCATCATGTATATATTTTTAAATTACAGGACAGAATCAATAAATCTGTATGAAAGAACCCCACATTAGAGCTGAACTTTCTTTTTCTGTGATGAGAACATGTCCTTACCAGAGGATTGTATTACTTACCCCACCATTTTGTGGAAAAGTTTCCAAGCAATAAAATTGTGTTTCTATACAGTAACCATTTGTTTGAAACTCAAGTGTCAAGGAAGACTAATTTAAGCTGATATGATTCTCAGATAACTTAAACTCCTAAACAAGTTTTCCCCTCTAAGAAACCATGATTTGTATTGGATAAGAAACCAGACTCTGAATGGAAGATCAGAAGCTACCTATTCGGCTCCTTCCGTCAGCCCAAAGGCATAGCCAGGTGGGTTTCTGGGGACAAACTGCATTGTGAGCATCGGAGTTTCCACAGCACTGGATGAAGGGAAAGCTGAAAAGCAGCTGCTCTCTATCCAGCTCCTGTCTGCCTCACAGCCCTACCACCACCGTCCAAACCACCTGAACCACTGTTTCCTCCAATACTGCATCCTCACGTCATGTCACCATACCAACATATCTACATATGCACACGTTCACACGCATGTCTTATACATGCATACGTGTGTATTGTTTTGAACGGCATCATCTTGGACTGTGTGTTTGAGGAGAATGATTACTCCTTCTTCCTTGGAACACCACTCCCCTTTCGCCTCTGACTACAGCTAACTTCTGCTAAGTCCACAGTCTTTTCCAGAGGATCAAAGGTCATAAGACAACTCCGCAACTCTACTGCCTAGCTTTTCAAGAAACCAGGCAAATAACTGAAAATCACCTCTCAATATCCCAGTAACCAAGGGTCAGTTCTGCTGCCTCTCTCCAATCTTTTCTCACTTTCCCAAAGCCCCACTTCCTTATCCCCTTGTTGGTCGTCTTAAATCTGGATGGAAATGAAAATTCAATCTTCTCTCTGCAGAAGACGAGGTACTTCTCAGTTAATGAATAGTTACCCCTTAAGGGTGTTTGGAAACGTTAACCAGAAAACCACATGAAAGGTATTTAATATAGCAGTCTGCTAATAAATGAGTGCTTTTGTGGCTTCCCTGGAGTCTCAGAGGTTAAAGCGTCTGCCTCCAATGTGGGAGACCTGGGTTCGATCCCTGGGTCGGGAAGATTCCCTGGAGAAGGAAATGGCAACCCACTCCAGTATTCTTGCCTAGAGAATCTCANTTGGAAACGTTAACCAGAAAACCACATGAAAGGTATTTAATATAGCAGTCTGCTAATAAATGAGTGCTTTTGTGGCTTCCCTGGAGTCTCAGAGGTTAAAGCGTCTGCCTCCAATGCGGGAGACCTGGGTTCGATCCCTGGGTCGGGAAGATTCCCTGGAGAAGGAAATGGCAACCCACTCCAGTATTCTTGCCTAGAGAATCTCACGGATGGAGGAGCCTGGTAGGCTGCAGTCCACGGGGTCACAAAGAGTGGGACACAACTGAGCGACTTCACTTTTACTTTAAAATCTAACACTTCAGTTTTTTAAAGGGATATTTAGAAATTCTTAACATTTATTCTTATTACCCACATCCAGTTTCACAATCACACACAGCCCTTAGGACAAAAAGACAGACTGACAGTCAGACATAGATCCTGGATAACGTGCTAATGATGGTACCAGTAAACAAACATGCCAAATAAGCAAACAATTATAAAGTTCCAAATAGAGAATGTATATAGTATAATCTTTCCATCTTTCAAGTTCTACAGTAGCTTTATTAATTATTCTTATTCAGTATAGTAAAAGGCTTCATATGTAGTTTAGCTTACATAAAATGAGAATTTTTGGAGTCAGTGCTTATTTAGCTTCATACTCAAATACTTTTTTTGGGGGGGGGTGGTGCTTTAAATTTTAAAAACAAATTAAGAGTTTTTGTTTCTTAAGGTTGTCAGTTAATAGTCAAGATTAAAAATGGTTTAAGGATACACTGCACTTTTTGTTCAGAAAGCAGAAATGAAAAGGCCTTAATTGCATCTCTAAAAACAAAGCTAGTTAATATGCCAGGTTCTTTTCTCCCACCAAAAATCATGGAGCATTTGCATACAGCAGAAGTGGGAAGCTAGTGTCTTTCATCAACATATTACGATGTCTCCTGACAGCCTCACACACTGCCTCATCAACATCATACTGTTTCAATTACACATTTTTTTAACCCACTTCACAAGTTAAGCCATTTTCACTTCTATTTCACCTCCAGCTGCAGTATTAAATTTAACTACATTTTTCCAAGTATAGGTGGCTTTTCTGCAAGTCAGAAACCCAAAGAATCACTAACATGGTATTGTTCTAGTCCACAAAAGAAAGAGGAAAAGGCGCGAGGGAGGGGAAAGAACCAGGGTGGATTTTAAAGAAACAAATAATCCCTCCCCACAAAAGCTGGACCCTCTGAACCAATAGCAGAAAGAATTGAGAATTGGCTGGAGCACAGTATGGGGTCCATCTCCCAGTGAAATGGAAATGTTTTTTTTTTAAGAAACATTGAAGCCAGCTCACTCCCCTGTGATCATCCTACCGGTTCTGCTCCACCTCGCAAGGGTAATGAAGCAAGGTCTTTCATTCTGCCAGAGAACTATTGAAAAAACAAAATAAAGACTGGGTTTGAAAAGATGAGCTTTAATTTAGCGAACACCACCGAGAAATGTCCCCAAACAATGGCTACGTCATGTAAAAAAATGTCTTCTATTTAGATCATGAAATTTTGATACAGTAAAGCAAAATAATTCCAAAAGAGCTTGACTCTTATTATGTGGCTGTATTCCTTTGGAAAAACTCTAGGCAGACTGAAGGAAAATCCCTCCTACTACCACAGAGTCCATCTTTCAGAAATAATTATAATTGCATGAATATATAATGTTCAGAGAGCTATGAGAGTGAGTTTTCCTAGCAACAGAGCAGGTTGGAAATCAGAATGTAACAGATTTCTTGGTGTTTGGATGATTTATGAAAGTTTCACATTACCTTCCTCTCAAATTGACATTTCATCCTGATTGGTTAATTACCATTTTTCTGTTTCAGTGGCAAAAAAGATCTTGAATAATGCAGTTGCAGCTGGATTGTCTTTACATGAATCCCAAGCTGTCTAATTTCTGTGTTTTCTCACCCTCTCTTTATGTTTAACTTAGAAGTTACAACAAAAATAGTTCCCTTTGGCTCACAGACCTTAAGCCTTACTTTAAAATCTGTAAAACCCAGCAATCCTAGCCTGTTTCGGTTCACCCGGGGCTCAGAAAGGTGGACCACGTCTGAGCAGATGGAACAATCTGAAGGGGAGCAGACTTTATCTCCAGAGGTTTTCTCCAACTCAGTGGCAGCTTTACATTCCCAACAGGACATTTGCCAATGTCTAGGCTGAAAGGGTTTGAGGCAGACTAAAAAGTACCATTTTAGCTACAGCACTAAAATGATCAGTCTGTGATTTGGGAATACAATTCTATTGCTGACTATCGATGCCAAAGGTATTTTAAGATAAGTAACATTTCCAATAAACGCAGCCATCAAATACAGAAAATTTCAGTTCATCTTAGATCTTGACCACAAGTTCTCCTGTCCCCAGTCCCCGGTACTCTGTATTTATTGACTCTATTGTGGGCTACATATATACTAGATTCTGCACCTATACGGAGAGCAAAACCAGACTGTGGCCCCCTGTGGGAAAAGCAACAATAAATAATCAGACAAATGGAGAAATCACAAATGTAATAAAAACTACAGTGGAGAGAGAGATGCATGGGGCTATGAGATGCTTTGATAAAGTATTTGGCCTGGTCAAGGAGGTCTTAAAAGACCTTATAATTGCATGAATTGACTTGAGGATAAGCAGCAGTTGACAAGACAATGGGGAGAAAGAAGAGTGTTCCAGGAAGAGGAGACAGCATGTGCCGAGGACCTACACTGTGAGCATGATGGTGACAAAGGATATGGCGCTATTTTTTTTTTTAAACCAACATGCTTCAAGAAAAAAGAATTACCAAGGTAGAAGATAAGACAAGAAAGAAGGTGGAGGCCACATCTTGCAGGCCATGTTTTAGGGTCAGGAGACAGGCATGAAAATAAGAATATCTTTACAGGCCATGTTGAGATTTTCTGCAGGAACAATTTATGTATTGTAAAGATCACTCTGGCTACACTGTGGGGAAATGACGAGATGGATGGATGAGCTGGCGGCTCTTGCAGGNGAGCCTGGTAGGCTGCAGTCCACGGGGTCACAAAGAGTGGGACACAACTGAGCGACTTCACTTTTACTTTAAAATCTAACACTTCAGTTTTTTAAAGGGATATTTAGAAATTCTTAACATTTCTTCTTATTACCCACATCCAGTTTCACAATCACACACAGCCCTTAGGACAAAAAGACAGACTGACAGTCAGACATAGATCCTGGATAACGTGCTAATGATGGTACCAGTAAACAAACATGCCAAATAAGCAAACAATTATAAAGTTCCAAATAGAGAATGTATATAGTATAATCTTTCCATCTTTCAAGTTCTACAGTAGCTTTATTAATTATTCTTATTCAGTATAGTAAAAGGCTTCATATGTAGTTTAGCTTACATAAAATGAGAATTTTTGGAGTCAGTGCTTATTTAGCTTCATACTCAAATACTTTTTTTGGGGGGGGGTGGTGCTTTAAATTTTAAAAACAAATTAAGAGTTTTTGTTTCTTAAGGTTGTCAGTTAATAGTCAAGATTAAAAATGGTTTAAGGATACACTGCACTTTTTGTTCAGAAAGCAGAAATGAAAAGGCCTTAATTGCATCTCTAAAAACAAAGCTAGTTAATATGCCAGGTTCTTTTCTCCCACCAAAAATCATGGAGCATTTGCATACAGCAGAAGTGGGAAGCTAGTGTCTTTCATCAACATATTACGATGTCTCCTGACAGCCTCACACACTGCCTCATCAACATCATACTGTTTCAATTACACATTTTTTTAACCCACTTCACAAGTTAAGCCATTTTCACTTCTATTTCACCTCCAGCTGCAGTATTAAATTTAACTACATTTTTCCAAGTATAGGTGGCTTTTCTGCAAGTCAGAAACCCAAAGAATCACTAACATGGTATTGTTCTAGTCCACAAAAGAAAGAGGAAAAGGCGCGAGGGAGGGGAAAGAACCAGGGTGGATTTTAAAGAAACAAATAATCCCTCCCCACAAAAGCTGGACCCTCTGAACCAATAGCAGAAAGAATTGAGAATTGGCTGGAGCACAGTATGGGGTCCATCTCCCAGTGAAATGGAAATGTTTTTTTTTTAAGAAACATTGAAGCCAGCTCACTCCCCTGTGATCATCCTACCGGTTCTGCTCCACCTCGCAAGGGTAATGAAGCAAGGTCTTTCATTCTGCCAGAGAACTATTGAAAAAACAAAATAAAGACTGGGTTTGAAAAGATGAGCTTTAATTTAGCGAACACCACCGAGAAATGTCCCCAAACAATGGCTACGTCATGTAAAAAAATGTCTTCTATTTAGATCATGAAATTTTGATACAGTAAAGCAAAATAATTCCAAAAGAGCTTGACTCTTATTATGTGGCTGTATTCCTTTGGAAAAACTCTAGGCAGACTGAAGGAAAATCCCTCCTACTACCACAGAGTCCATCTTTCAGAAATAATTATAATTGCATGAATATATAATGTTCAGAGAGCTATGAGAGTGAGTTTTCCTAGCAACAGAGCAGGTTGGAAATCAGAATGTAACAGATTTCTTGGTGTTTGGATGATTTATGAAAGTTTCACATTACCTTCCTCTCAAATTGACATTTCATCCTGATTGGTTAATTACCATTTTTCTGTTTCAGTGGCAAAAAAGATCTTGAATAATGCAGTTGCAGCTGGATTGTCTTTACATGAATCCCAAGCTGTCTAATTTCTGTGTTTTCTCACCCTCTCTTTATGTTTAACTTAGAAGTTACAACAAAAATAGTTCCCTTTGGCTCACAGACCTTAAGCCTTACTTTAAAATCTGTAAAACCCAGCAATCCTAGCCTGTTTCGGTTCACCCGGGGCTCAGAAAGGTGGACCACGTCTGAGCAGATGGAACAATCTGAAGGGGAGCAGACTTTATCTCCAGAGGTTTTCTCCAACTCAGTGGCAGCTTTACATTCCCAACAGGACATTTGCCAATGTCTAGGCTGAAAGGGTTTGAGGCAGACTAAAAAGTACCATTTTAGCTACAGCACTAAAATGATCAGTCTGTGATTTGGGAATACAATTCTATTGCTGACTATCGATGCCAAAGGTATTTTAAGATAAGTAACATTTCCAATAAACGCAGCCATCAAATACAGAAAATTTCAGTTCATCTTAGATCTTGACCACAAGTTCTCCTGTCCCCAGTCCCCGGTACTCTGTATTTATTGACTCTATTGTGGGCTACATATATACTAGATTCTGCACCTATACGGAGAGCAAAACCAGACTGTGGCCCCCTGTGGGAAAAGCAACAATAAATAATCAGACAAATGGAGAAATCACAAATGTAATAAAAACTATAGTGGAGAGAGAGATGCATGGGGCTATGAGATGCTTTGATAAAGTATTTGGCCTGGTCAAGGAGGTCTTAAAAGACCTTATAATTGCATGAATTGACTTGAGGATAAGCAGCAGTTGACAAGACAATGGGGAGAAAGAAGAGTGTTCCAGGAAGAGGAGACAGCATGTGCCGAGGACCTACACTGTGAGCATGATGGTGACAAAGGATATGGCGCTATTTTTTGTTTTTTAAACCAACATGCTTCAAGAAAAAAGAATTACCAAGGTAGAAGATAAGACAAGAAAGAAGGTGGAGGCCACATCTTGCAGGCCATGTTTTAGGGTCAGGAGACAGGCATGAAAATAAGAATATCTTTACAGGCCATGTTGAGATTTTCTGCAGGAACAATTTATGTATTGTAAAGATCACTCTGGCTACACTGTGGGGAAATGACGAGATGGATGGATGAGCTGGCGGCTCTTGCAGGCAGCGACCTGAGAATTACAGGTGAGACGCGTACTTGGGGAGTTGCTTCTCGGTCTCTCCGCCCCCCATCCCCCACACCTCCCAGCATACTACAGTCAAGCATGTTGCCACACTCGTGACTTGTAGACATTCATACTCTGCTGCACTCTGGTGCCTAAACAATCATCTAAAAGCAGAGATCTGATTTGGACTCTGTAATTTTCCTGCTGATGTCTATGGGAACTCATAGCCACAGGCTTGGTCAGCACTGGCAACTGAAAGCCTAATAATGTGATCTCAGCCAACCTTCCAGGTCACATCTCTACTCCCGATCTAACCAAAGCCCCAGTCTATCCAAAGTAGTTTACTTATCTCCCTGTTTCTGTTTGAGTCCTTCAACCCACTTGAAAGCCCTTTGCTTTGTGCAGTCCTGCTTTTCTCTATGCTTGTGTTCAGGTCACAGCCTCCCAGCTGTGACCTCATTTTGTAAACTCTGCCCTTCCTTCCCCATCTAGCTTAAATATTGTCTTTCTTCTCTATTAAAAAATCCTAGACCACTGCAGTCTAATACAGAGCTCTCAACTTTTCCCACATGGAATTCTTGTTATCTGGTAATTAATCATGTCTTATTTTGCTATATAAATTATTTAATAATAGTATTTTTTTAGTGTTTCATATGTGTATATTCTTGCTCTTCGTCTAGCTAATAAGGCACTGGTGGTAAGGACCATGTCATGCATTTCTCTGGGCTTTTCTCAGCACCTGCACAATGCTTTCAACATTTGTAGGTCTTCAGTGAATAAACACTGCTTAAAATTTACTCTCGGATATGCTTTTCTTTTACCCATGTCAGTAGGGAAGGGTTTGGGAGTTCTCCACATAACCTGTTCAATCAGATTTGCAAAATTCATACAACAGATGTGGCAAACTTTCCAAAGTAGCATCCACCCTGAATCTCCCAAAACTGGTTTCACCAATGAAGAAGAAGAGGTTTTGGAGTGACAAATAATCTAAATTAAAATCCTGGCTCAATTACTTCTGTTCTAGGAGATTCTAAGCCCACTCCTCATTCTCTAAGATTCTTTATCTTTAACTGAAAGGTAGAAACAGTCACAACCACCCAGCTATGTGTAAAGATATGATAGAAGTCTAAGTCAGAACTTGGAAGCATGTCTGCTCTAGTCTCATTTTGTGACTGCGTCAACTTCTCAAGTCTATCATCTTTTTATTCTTTTTTCTGTTTTCTTCTTTCTCTCTCTTTATTTGATGAACACATAACAATAAGACTTTGGAAATCCACAAATGGAAAAATAAAACCACTATTGACAGCCTTTTCAATATACTGGTTACATTATTGAATGTAAACAGGAAGGGTAAGAATGTCTCCCAAATTCCCTTTTCCATTGTCCAATAAGCAAACATTTCTATACTGAGCCATTAATCCCCCTATTGTATTCTCTTCCCTTCATTCTAACTGAGTAAGATTAGAAATCAAGAGGGGGGAAAAAAAGCAGTTGAGAGATTAGGAGATACTGACAATTCAAACTCACAAAAAAGTCTCTGAATGCCCAAGAAACAAGAAAGGCTGGCCTTTCTCATTAAAATCTTTCTGAATCAGTGCAAAGTCTGAAGCCACCATGCAAAGTTTATCTGTAACCTCTGTACACTTGAGATGTGGTAAAATACTCCAAACAAGATTGGTTTCATTTGATTTTAGCCTCCCTAAATGTCTCAAGAATGACTGGTCACTTAAGAATGGTGGTATGCAGGGCAGTCAATGCATATCAGGTGATGTGAGAAACAAACAACGCCAGCCAGTCGCAATTATCAGTATCTATTTATCACTTTCTAGATGTGAACATTAGTGTCACATGAGATAAAGCAAACAGTGCTATGTGGCTGATTACCAAGACCCTAGAATACAGCCCACTTTTGCTGCTGTGCTTCTCAGTTTATTTTTAATAATACATACTAATTTTATGTATCACTGGCATGCAGCCATATACTTTCCCTTATTCAAATAATTCTTCTAAATGGAAGTGTAGGAATAAAATAAATGTGCATTTCCAACCAAAAGAGATGTATGTTTGACTAACTTCTGTGACTCTAACCTGGGGGCATATCAAAAAAATAAAAATAAAACCCTCAACATTTTAGTAAACTCGACCCCACTTTGAAAAGATATATGTGAAATTTCCCTGAATCTATTACAGTCTTTCATTATTATTGTTATTTTAAAGAATTCTCTTCTCTAGTTTCATTAAACTTCTGACATGAAAAAGTATGTGTTTCCTACAGATGGAAGTGGTCTGGACAGGACTTAAGAAGCTGACTAACAGTGGCTTAGCTAGCTCCAGAGTGACTCCTATTAGAATGGAAAATAAATAGAGTGAGTGCCAAAGTCAAAACTATTTTCTTACAGAGATAAACTGCAAGTGCTCTACAGAAAGCTAGAACAGCTCTCTGGGGAATGCTAGGGATTTGGGCAAAGAACAATGCAACTGTTTCTGTAAGTCAAGTGGAAACACTTGGGAGAGGAGAGCAGTTGGGAGAGATATGGAATGAGCCAAAGGGTGTGGATTAATGTACAGCCCCCATTTAGTCCACTGACTTCAGAGACCAACACCAGGTCAGTTCTGAAAAGGAAACAAAGAAACCTTGTGATGAATATGATCCCCATTTGTAAACAGAGATGCCAACTATGTTTTTTAAAATATTTGGCAATATCACCTAGTCTTTAGGATTAATAACATCTTTCAATGCTTCAAGAAAAATGACTTTCCTAAACATGGCTAACAATTTATACATCTTGCTTTTGTAAAACTTATGTGATATAATGATTAACTTGGGTGCTTTGAAAAGTCTTCAACAACACTGAAAATTACTCCAGAGGAACTGCAGGATACAGATGGAGACATGATTTATTCCTCTTTTCTGTAAATATAAAAAAAAAAATCTGAAATTGACTTCAAAAGGATTGTCTGAAAGTTGTAATTATGCTTTAGCAAAAGACTCCAATAAATCAAAATGGTTGCATATTCTGAATAAAACTCCAGAAAGAACACTTGTGACCCACTCCAGAGAAATCTGAGCAACTCTCTCAATCCTTAGAGTACAAAGAAGTCTCAGTTTGAATTTACAGCCTGGTACCTAAGTTGGGTATAATTTAGGAAAGATAAAAAAGATTGCATGTTCTCTCTCAATTTGAACTCCAACATGCTTGGTAGCAACCCACTCCAGTCCTCTTGCCTGGAAAATCCCATGGACAGAGGAGCCTGGGAGGCTGCAGTCCATGGGGTCGGGAAGAGTCAGACATGACTGAGTGACTTCCCTTTCCCTTTTCACTTTCATGCATTGGAGAAGGAAATGGCAGCCCTCTCCAGGGTTCTTGCCTGGAGAGTCCCGGGACGGGGGAGCCCGGTGGGCTGCTGTCTACGGGGTCGCACAGAGTTGGACACGACTGAAGCGACAGCAGCAGCAGCATGCTTGGTATGAACACTTCTCCGTTTGAGAGAAAGTACCATGGAGTTGGGCTTCCCTGGTGGCTCAGAGATTAAAGTGTCTGCCTGCAATGCAGGAGACCTGGGTTCAATCCCTGGGTCCCTGGAGAAGGAAATGGCAACCCACTCCAGTATTCTTGCCTGGAGAATCCCATGGACCGAGGAGCCAGGTAGGCTACAGGCCATGGGGTTGCAAAGAGTCAGACACGACTGAGCGACTTCACTTTCACTTTCACCATGGAATCCACTCAGACAGAAGGCGGAAGCTGACCAGCAGAGACAAAGTGAGTCCTCAGAAGAGGAGGGCCCTCTCTCAGCCCTCATCAGGACTCTACCTGTAGGAATGATCATACACCTGAGTGTGGAGGCAGAAAGTGCATTACCCATTAGGAAAAGTGTGGACTGAGCTCGAGTGCATTTGTCTGTTTAGAAAGAGTTAAAAATGTTGTTAGAACTGATGAATGAGTAGATAAAGGTAGTAAGAAAAAAATTAATTAAAACTATAGTAAGGTGCATGATGTACTCCTTTTCCTATTTGGAACCAGTCTGTTGTTCCATGTCCAGTTCTAACTGTTGCTTCCTGATCTGCATACAGATTTCTCAAGAGGCAGGTTAGGTGGCCTGGTATTCCCATCTCTTTCAGAATTTTCCACAGTTTATTGTGATCCACACAGTCAAAGGCTTTGGCATAGTCAATAAAGCAGAAATAGATGTTTTTCTGGAACTCTCTTGCTTTTTCCATGATCCAGCAGATGTTGGC
>SJYX01003665.1:1566-11596 GCA_006410675.1 Oreotragus oreotragus | reverse complement strand
GGGCCTCTAGCAACCACATTTCTGCACTCTTTCTGTGAGTTTAGCTTTCTGAGATTTCACATGTAAGTGAGATCATACAGTATTTTTCTTTCTTTGTTCAATTTCTTCTTTCACTTAGCATAGTGCTCTGAAGTTTCATCTGTGTTGTTGCAAATGGAAAGGTTTCAAAGATTTCCTTTTTTAATGGCTAAATGATATGGACATATTTACACTTATATCTATTTATCTAATGTATGTGGGCTTCCCAAGTGGTTCAGTGGTAGAGAATCCACCTGCTAATGCAGAAGAAACAGGAGACATGGATTTGATCCCTGAGTCAGGAAGATGCCCTGGGGTAGGAAATGGCAATCCAATATTCTTGCCTGAAGAATCCCATGAACATAGGAGCCTGGTGGACATGGGGTCACTAAGAGCTGGACACTACTAAGTGACTGAGCATGTGTGATCTAACATTGTTGTTGTTCAGTTGCTAAGTTGTGTTTGACTCTTTGTGACCCCATGGACTGCAGCATGCCAGGCCTCCCTATCCTTCACTATCTCTTGGAGTTTGCTCAAATTCATGTCCATTGGATGAGTGATATTACCTAACCATCTCATCCTCTGCCACCCTCTTTTCCTTTTGCTTTTGATCTTTCCCAGCATCAGGATCTTTTTAATGAGAGGGCTCTTTGCATCAGGTGGCGAAGTATTGGAGCTTCAGCTTCAGCATCAGTCCTTCCAGTGAATATTCAGGTTGATTTTCTTTTAGGATTGACTGGTTTGATCTCCAATTGGGCAGCCATTCTTTTCTCCAGGGGATCTTCCAGACCCAGGGATTGAACCTGGGTCTCCTGCATTGCAGGTATATTCTTTACTGTCTGAGCCACCAGGGAAGCCTTATGATCTATCATATGTACATGTAAAATAACATTTTCTTTATCCATTCACCCACTGATAATCACTTTGGTTGTTTCCATGCTTGACTATTGTGAATAATGCTGCAGTGAACATGGAAGTGTGCAGATATCTCTTGCAGAGAATAAGTTCATTTCCTTCAGATGCATAGACAGAAATGAGATTGATAGATAACATGGCAGCTCTGTTTTTAATTTTGCAAGGAAACTCCATATTGTTTTCCATAGTGATTGTACCAGTTTACATCTCCACTAACAGAGCATAAATGTTCCCTTTTCTCCATATCCTAATCAACACTTGTTATCTCTTGTCTTTTTGATAACAGCTGTTCTAACAGATATAAGGTGATATCTAATTGTGGTTTGATTTGCCTCTCCCTGATGAGTAGTGATGTTGAGCACCTTTTCATGAACCTATTGGCCATTTGTACCTCTTCTTTGGAAAAATGTCTATTTAGGCAGTCTGCCCATGTTTTTAATCAGAGTATTTGTTTTTCTGCTATTGAGTNTTCTAACAGATATAAGGTGATATCTAATTGTGGTTTGATTTGCCTCTCCCTGATGAGTAGTGATGTTGAGCACCTTTTCATGAACCTATTGGCCATTTGTACCTCTTCTTTGGAAAAATGTCTATTTAGGCAGTCTGCCCATGTTTTTAATCAGAGTATTTGTTTTTCTGCTATTGAGTTGTACGAGTTACTCTCCTTCACCTCTGATATTTTTTGTTTTTGATGTCACAATTTATGTCTTTTTATATTGTGTATCTATTAACCAATTATTTTAGCCATTGTCCCACTCTCTCCTAAACTGACAGGTTTTTGATGAGAATTCCTCTGATTAGCCTTATAGAGGCTTCCCATGTATGTGAGGATCTTTTTTCTCTTGCTTCTTTTAAAATTCACTGTCTTTGATTTTAGACAGTTTCATTATAATGCGTCTTAGAGAAGGGTTGAACTTAATTTTAATTTGGAGATGTATGAACTTCATGAAGTTGGATGTCCACATTTCTCCCTAGTGTTGGGAAGTTTCAGCCATTATTTCTTTAAATAAACTTTTGCTCCATTCTCCCTCCCTCCTACTTCTGGGACTCCTATAATATAGGATTTTTTTTTTCTATAGTTTATGTAGGCGTTCTTCAAATTTTTCATTCTGTTTTATTGGTTCTCCTCTTACTGAATAGTGTAAAAAGATCTGCTTTCTACCTCACAGATTCTTTGTTTTACTCCATCCAGTATGATATTAATACATATGATATTGATGTTCTCTATTACATTTTTCATTCCACTCCATATTCTTCAGTTCCAGAATTTCTGTTTTGTTGTTGTTAATGATTTCTGTCTCCTTGATAAACAAACTCATTTTGTTAATTTTTTTCCTGCTTTCTTGAATTGTCTTTCTGTGTTTTCTTATAGTCACTGAGTTTCCTTGAAATGTTTGTTTCATATTTTTTTTTTTTCTTGGGCAGCTCTCAGATTCCTTTGAGATAGGTTACTGGAAATTTATTGTGTTTCTTTGGTGGTGTCATGTTTTTTTGATTTTACATTTTCCTTGAAGTTTTATATTGCTATATTTGAAGATGCAGTCACCTCTTCCAGTTTTTACTAACAGAATTTCAGAGAGAAATACCTTCTGTTTCTCCAAATATCATCCATGTTAGGAATTCTGGGTCTTTCTCAGCTCTTTCCTACTGATACTCCTGCTCCGTAGTTTTCTTCCCTCTTAGGGCTTGTTTGGAGGTTCTAGCAGGGGAGCTCGTATACCCTTGATGGAAGGCTGGTGCTCCTCTATCCAGGATGGTCATTCTCTTTGAGCACTCAGCTTTGGGAGGGACACATATGGAGCGGTGACAGAGGAAGGGGACACCTGCCTAGCCTGCCATATCAGCTGAATCAGCTCTGGCGATCAGTGGGGTGACAGATGTCTCAATCAGATCGCCCTCACATCCTCTTGTTCCCCCTAGGAGGGGGAATTCTTAAGATTACACATCTTCTCTCAAGCCTGCAAAGCCCTGCTTGGTGTTCTCAGCCTCCACTTTGCTTTCCCCAGGCCTGTACTGATTGCTCATATTGTGTACTTTCTCACAATTCTGCACATCTGGGCTGGCTTCCTGCATGTGCTTACTAGCTGTCTGCAAGGGCTTCCTCTTGCTGCCATCGGGGGCATGCTCAGATTGCTGAACACAGGGTGAGCCAAGGTTGTGGAGCACTGGGGATGTCTGTACCAGTTGGGAGGATCCGTGGGTTAGGTATCGCCAGTGGCTCTTGGGTGGGCTTCCTGATGACACGGACTGCTCAGTGAGTCGGGCCCATGTCCCTTAGAGGCTCTTCAGGACCCCTGACTTCTGTTCTCCAAGCTACTTCCCACTCCCCAGTCATGCAGCACACCTCAGTATTCTGGGAGGAGTGGGGGAAGAACTGGATCTCTTGGTCAGTGTCCCACAAAGCTGGGGAACTGGGTGCTCACTCCCATCCTCACATCCCACCTCATGAGAGAAATCACAGGCTAAGGACGTGTCTCTTGGCACTGATCTGTGCTACCCTGGGGAGGGATGATTTGGATAAAATGAAACTGATCCTCTTACACTCTTCGATGCATCCAATCTTGGAATTTTTTTCCCTCCAGACATGAACTGGAACTTTTTTCTCCATGTTATGGGCTTCTACAAGGCACTCTTATCCATAAGTGGTTACCTAAATCAGTATTCTTTGGGAGGAAGGTGGTAGAGAAATCTTATTCTGTTATGTTGATGCTATCACTGTTCTTAATGTTTATTTCTTGAGCTTTTATATGCCAGGTTTTATTCTAGGCCTTGGAGTTAGAGCAAGATGAGATAAAATGTTTGAGGAGTTTGTCTTCTAGAATTGCATCAGTTTCATTTTTTTATAAAGTGGGGGTTAAAATGTATATACCTAATTAAGTCGTGATGAAAGTCATTCATGTAATGAACTTATCCCAGCTCCAGGCAGATCATAATTTTCAGTAAGTGTCAAGTTATTTATATAGAGATCACACACATTGGGAGGTCGGTAGAAGTTGACTCTTTTGGAACTGCAATGCCTTAGCATGGGGAGAGCACACTGAATGATCTGGGGGAAGGTGGAAATTTGGAGCCTTAGAAGCATAACTTTTCTATGCCTAGGACTGAAACATGAAGCTGGAATACAGCGTTGTCATGAGGGCAGTGGGAGGGCCTCCCGGAGGGAGGTTTGGAGGGGACGCACCAACTTCATCTACTTGTTCAGTATATGCTGCCCCAGCTGCCTGGAGCTATGGCCAGAAGTGAAGGAGTCCACACTACAAAGGAAGAATCAGTGAGGCTCCAGAGCCATGAGACACAAGTCACACTGTGTGGAGCACATTGCTGGCTTTTACATCTTTTTTGGCCTAAATGGCCCACTGTGTTAGATGCCTGTCTTAAGTTCCTACACCTCAATCTGTGGCATTAACTCCAATAGAAAACGTGCAAACTGCCCAAAGCTAACATAGTTTAAGAAATGTAATATTTTATATGCATCACATTTTAGAAAGCTGTTTTTTGTTGAGGAGTGGGGTAACCACTACCGGACATTTTACTTTGCCTTGGGGATACAATTCGGAGAGTTGGAGTTTATACTATAATTTAGCTAATCTGCCCAGATTCAGCATCTGTATTCCTTTAAGTGGCATTTAATATTACAACAGGAAGTCTTTACTGGTTTTCTATCATAAAGAAACGTTACTAGACTATACTGTATTATGTGCTCAAATTGGCTTGCCTTCTCTAGTGAACTGCGGAAGTGGAAACAGATAGTGAGTGGAGAGGGATGCTTGCGTGATCAACCTTGCATCCCACAAGGGTTAGAGGTCTGCAGCATGCATGCCATGCCCACAAAGCAGTGTTGGGCCCACTGAGCAGGGCTCAGGTCTTTCTAGAGCTCCCTGAGAGGGGGAAAAATTAGGTCTGTCTCTCAGGCTGTTTGTGATGTTTATATGAGGTGATATGTACAATAACCTCAGACACGACGGTCATTCAACAAAAACAATTTATTCTCCCTTTTATTTTAATCCCCTGCTGTATGAATTCAGTTTTCTTCAGTATTTTTCAAAAGCAGTTATAAATTAAGCTGCTTTCCTTTCTTATTCCTAGCTAGAGGATTTGGCCCAAAGAAAGGATCAAAGTGGGCATCTGTGACATGAGTTGTTTGTGGTGTTTGGTATAAAGGGGTTTCTTGTCCAAGCCCTTTGTAGGCAGTGGTGGGAGTGGGGGTGTGGGCTTGGAGATTCAATCCTGTCTCCCAGCTCTTGAGCAACACACTCAGAAAGGTTAGACTTAGCTGTTAGGCTCTTTCCAGGTAAAGCTGGTGGGAGAGTTATTCCCATCTCCATATATGACCTATTTTATCCACATGCTCTGCCTTTAAATCTGCCTTTCATGTACTCGATCATATTCTACACACCTGGAACAGTATTAGAGTTTGGAATTTCAGGGAAGAATTAGACATCCCCTACTTTTAGGAAGTCAATGATTAAGTAGCAGAGAAAGCACTATACAGACAGACAGACACACACACACACACAGGCATACACTCATGCATACATATACATATGTGCCTGTGTGTGTATTTGTGTGTATTTTTGGAAGTAGTGTTCTAAAGTAAGAGAAAACACTCAGTGTGAGAGATCCAAGGTTGTGAGTGTGGGGACCATGTTTTATATGTCACAGTTAGACTCCATGGTCTAATAAGAACACAGGTCCAATGAAAGTCAAAGGAATAATGCTTAAAGTGGAAGTAGTCCCAGAGTAAAGCTGCCTCCATAGAGGGACTTCTTTCTTTTCTTTTTTTGAACCGGTTTTATTCATTAATTTTGGTTTTGCTGGGTCATCTTTGCTGCCTGGAGTCTCTCTGGTTTCAGACAGCTGGGGCTGCTCTTGGTTGTGACGCAGTCTTCTCTTTTTGGTGGCTTCTCTTGTTGTGGGGTACAGGCTGTAGGCACATGGGCGTCAGTAGTTGTGGCTCACTAACTCAGGAGGCCTGACACACAGGCTTAGTTGCTCTGGGCAGGTGAAATATCCTGGACCAGGGATTGAACCTGTGTCCCCTGCACTGGCAGGCAGATTCTTATTCACTGTGCCAACCAGGGAAGTCCTCAAAGGTAGTTCTTATCCTCAGTAAGTTTGCAGTCTAGTTAGACAGACAGTCATGTGCACACTCCTAGATAAAAGGGAGCATATGTCAGTGAGATGTGTCACAGAGGCAAGAGGAGGACCCAGAAGGATCCACAGCTCCTCAGATCGATGGGAGATGAGGAAGGAGAGGGAGAGAGTTTAGTGTCAGTGAGGGTTGAAGGACTCTGCGAAAAGAGAGAGTGCTGGTTCTGGGTGGAAGCTATAGAAAGGCCTGGCTCCAATCTTGTCGAAGCAGGGAGATCAAAGAGCCTTCACTGGACTGAAGACAATGAGGCGCACATCCTTGGGGAGCCAGGTGCTTCTGTGGCCAAGGACTTTGTAGCTTGTCTGGCTGGCTTGCAGCAACATGGTTGAGAACAGACATGCGGGACTGATTAGAAAACTTCTATGCTTGGGAAAAAATGTAGACATCAGAGACGTGAAAATGAAAACATGCAAGCATTTGTAAATGGAATGTGCCTCTCACTGTGGCTTATGTGCCCGAAGACCTTGTGAGCAACCTGGAGATACGGCTGGAAAAAACATGTCTCAGAGCCCCCTTCTCTCCCCCTTGCACACTGATGGCTTTCCTTGGATAGCACCGAATTTTCTCTCATGATTTCTTTCCTGAGATAGGGCCTTCCTCTCACTGATTGTTGTCAGGAAGTGAACTGGTAGCCCACTAAACTCGGGCTTCATCAGACTCTCAGGAAGAAATCATGTGTGTGTGTGTGTTTGTGAAGTTCAGTTCAGTTCAGTCACTCAGTCGTGTCCAACTCTTTGTGATCCCATGGGCTGTAGCATGCCAGGCCTCCCTGTCCATCACCAACTCTCGGAGTCTACTCAAACTAATGTCCATTGAGTAGGTGATGCCATCTAACCCTCTCTCATCCTCTGTTGTCCCCTTTCATCCCGCCTTCAGTCTTTCCCAGCATCAGGGTCTCTTTCAAGGAGTCAGTTCTTTGCATCAGGTGGCCAAAGTATTGGAGCTTCAACTTCAGCATCAGTCCTTCCAAAGAATATTCAGGACTGATTTTCTTTAGGATTCACTGGTTGGATCTCCTTGCAGTCCAAAGGACTCTCAAGAGTCTTCTCCAACATCACAGTTCAAAAGCATCTCTTTTTCGGCACCATGTGTGTGTAAAGAGGCTATAGCAAAGGGATCAAGGACCCACTCTGGAGACTTGTTGTTGACACTTGAAAAGTTACTGATGCCTTCTGAACCTTAGATTCTTCATCAGTAAGTGGAAATAATAAGACTTATAACCAAGTTCTTGAGAGGACTAAATATAGTAACTAAATAGATTAGTACGATGCTTGGCACATAATAGGGATTTGAGAAATCTCACCTGTTGTTATTGTTGGATGCGTTCTGGATAGAGTTAGAGCAAACTTCGAATCTTTCTGTTGTGGTGGGGGGAGTGCGGGGTAGGGACAGGAGCGTACACATTGCTGTCCACAGTGCTGAATCATCCTTGCATAGGGCACGGCTGTGACTCTGAACACCAGGCCACTGTGGATGCTGCTCAGTGCCTCCCAGGAATTCTGAGCCAGGAACGCTGAATGAAGAGACACAGGTAGAAAAGCAAACTAGCTGTGGCTTTTAGATAAGCCACTGAAAAAATTCCTATGGAGAGAAAAAGAGACATTTTAATCCCCCTTTTACATATTTATACTACCAAACACACACATACACACCCTAAACTGGTATAGTTGAAACACTGATGAAAGTAATGCATGTGTGCTCTGTGACGGAAGGGGTGCAGGTGTGAACGTGAAGGTTGAGTCTGAGTAGTTAGCAGAACCCAAGAAGGGTGGAGATTAAGTGAGGCATCGTTATTAGCTGGGTTAAAATAAAATTAAACATCTAAACATTTTGGGTCAATAAAATATTTGTGGTTTTCACAATATCATAGAACAAGTAAAACCGATATTTTATAATGTACCTTGTTGGTTTTGAGTAATATTGAAAGTTTAAGCACACTGCTGAGTGTATTAAGTTGTTTTTGGAGAGTAGGGAATTTTGAAGGGCAGGTGTCTCCCCTATATTTTTCTTTCGGGGGAGCATTTTGGTGATGATTTTGGGTGTATTGTTTTCTCTGAGGCCTCTTTGTCCATTTCTTTCTTCTTCTCACAGCTTGCCTACCTACCTCCTAACACCTACCTGCTAGTCAATTTATCCTTGCAGTCATCCATCCACCCCCAATTATTCAAACATGCAATTATTGAGCATCTACTGAATATTCTGCACTAAGAAAGTAGCTCAATTAACCTGACTGTTGTCATGACAGACTGACCTTGACCCAGCCCCTCCAGAATCCACTCGTGCTATACTTATTCTTCAAATTCACTAAACTCTTATTGTTAGTCAGGCACTGTTTTAGGGAGTAGGGACACAACAGTAAATTCTGTTATCCAGGAGTTGGGTTACTGAAATAGGCTTCTGACCGGTTCCATTTTTGCCATCGACCTCCTGCAGTCCATTGTCAATACAGCCACAGGTCCTTTTACACCTAAGTCCTGTCATTTCTCTGCTTAGAGTCTCCCAACAGCTTCTGATCTCATTTAGCTGGAGCAGGGGTGGCCAGCACAGTGATGGAGGTGATGAGAAGAGTTTGTATTCTCTCTACGTATTTTGAAAGCATAGCCTATAGGACTCACTGACAGATCAGAGCTCACACCCCTGTACTGGAAGGCGAAATCCCCACCACTGGACCACCAGGGAAGTCCCTAAAGATGCCTTTTTGAATGGATGTTCCCGGGCACTAATGGACAAAGCATGGCATCTTCAGGGGCCTTGCGTGATTGGGAAAGCGGCCTGTCTTTCTTGCTGTGGTCCATCTCCTCTCTGACTTGCCTGTCTGATGGCTGGGCCTCTCCTCATCCCTTCCAGAGTGAAGAATTTACTTCACTCGGAAGGAAGCAGAGTGCAAAGTGAGGTCACTGCTGCCTGCTAACTCTTAAGACCTTAACTTTCAGAAACATTTCAGAAATGTTTCCTAAACATTTACAAGAAACAAGAGGTATTTTGATAGCCTTATAAACTTTATTTAGTTTTAACAAATACTGAAGTTACTGATTTACTATACCAATAGGAATTAAATGTTGTGCTATAAAGTTAAAGGCCAAAATAGTTCAGATAGCTACAGCTCTAATTAAGATTTCAGTGCATGGTGGGGAAAGCAATATGGTACAATCTATGGTCTATTTTTTAAAAAACAGTGTAGCCTTTTATGAAAAACTTAGAAAACATTAGATTCATTAACAGCAACTGTAGGCTTTTGCACCCATTCATGGGTGGCAGATGGATCCATTGAAATGGCTGGCTGAACAAATATGAATTGACCTTGACCTCCAGAAGTTAGGAGTCTGTTTGAAACCTATTAGTGTAACAGTGTTTTGTACAGTAGCTTTAATCTTTTTCTTCTTTGGTAGATTTAAGCACTCATTTTTTTCCTTTTTCTTGTTACTACCCCTTCTTCTTAGTTTATTTACACACACAGACAATTGCACAATTCACATTACATTCCCAAAGTATAATTTTCTCTTTACTCATACTTCAATGCATATTTTTGTTTGCATGTTTTTATCCTGAAATAACAGTAATAATATTTTTATCATAATATTGTGTATTAGAACACATAAATATATTATATATTATTGTTATTAATGGAAATGCATTTGTAGATATTGTGCATTTTTTCCCCAGCTTTACCGAGGTATAACTGACAAAAAAGTGTATATATTTAAAATGTACAATGTGGTGATTTGATATACATATACATTGTAAAATGATTATCACATTCCAGCTAATGAACACATCCATCACTTAGTTATCTTTTTTTTTTTTTTTGCTGTAAGAACATCTAAAGTCTACTCTCTTAGCATATTTCAAATATGAAATAACTATAGTCATGCTGTGCATTAGATCTCCAGGATTATTCATCTTATATCTGAACATCTGCACCCTTTGCACAGCAGCTCCCCATTT